>PVHP010028247.1:0-23263 GCA_004024765.1 Zapus hudsonius | reverse complement strand
TTTCCCTTTTTAACACAAAGATTCTTTTTGGCCCAACTCTAGACAGGCTCCTCTGAGCCATGGTTTTGTCGGCTTGTCCTCAACAGCTCAACTGTCCCAAGAACTCTGTCAAGTCAGTCAGTCAACCCCCCATATCTGATTGGCCTTTTCCTTTGCCATTTTCTTGGCGATGCCTGGCCACCTTGGACTGTCTCAGCAAGAATCCTATCTGGTCAGTTTAACTAGACTCCTCCTTCCTCCTACTGTGTCCCCTTAGTCATTTTCCATCCAAGGACAACTGCTTGCTCCTTGGCCTTACAAACCCCTTTGCCCACACTGCTCAGAACAAACCTCTTTGGCCCACACTATGCTGACAGCTAGGTCCAGTTCCATTCTGATGTCTTTCCTCCACTGCAGGAGTCCTGAGGTCAATCTCTGGAGCAATTTACTGTCCAGCTCCATGTATTTTTCCCCCATTTTCATCCTGGGGGAGTTCAAAAGGACTTTGTAGGCTCAAGCAAGGAAAGGGGAAGGAAGGAGAGGGAGAGGGGCCTGTCATTGGCCCAAGCTTCAGAATCAGATCTAGGCTTCATATGAAGGAAGAGGAGTCATAGGTGTGGATAGTGTGGATGTATGTATGTATGTGGGCACGTACGTGTGTTAGGTGTGTGTGCATATGGAGGTCAGAGGTTGGCACTCATGTGTTCCTCCATTGTTCTCCTTTTTAATGAGGCATGTTCTCTAGGAACGTGGTCTACCCTAAGTGTCAAGGGTAGAAATGAATTTTGGCTTTAAAATACTACACCATCTTTACTTTTGAAATTAAGAATAGTATCTTAAAAACTTGAAAGAGGGCTGTAGAGGTTGCTCAGTGGTTAAGGCACTTGCCTCCAGAACCTAGTGACCCAGGTTCAATTCCCCAGGACCCATGTGAACCACATGCGCAAGGTAGCACATGGATGCATTTTGCAATGGCTGGAGGCCCTGTCACATCCATACTCCCTCTCTGTCTCTGCCTGTATCTCTCTGCTTATAAATCAATAAAGTTTTTTAAAAAGAAGAAAAAAACTTGAAGGAAATACCTAGCACTTCCCACAAATATCTGAGTAGACCTTTTTTTTAAATCAATAAACTTTTAAGTCAAAAAAATGTACATGGGGCTGGAGAGATGACCCCATGGTTAAAGGTGCTTGCTTTTAAAGCCTGCTGGCCAGAGGTTGGTTCTCCAGTCCCCTATGGAAAGCCAGATGGGTATGAATTTGCAGCAGTAAGAGATCTTGGCACACCTATACACACATACAGGCATGCAAAGAAATTAAAATTAAAAATATATACCCATAGACAAAATACAATGGGAAAAAAAAGTATCCTTCCTTCTGCAAATTGTACACAAAGTGAGCAGTCCTACGTACCAAACTTTCCTTCTCAACACCGCCCCTGGACCTTGACAGCCGGTGAGCAAAACCTGAGTGGTTGCAGAATCAACAAAGGGATGAACAACTGTTGTTCGAGACAGTATTTTTTAAAGACACCTTTTCTTTTCTTTTTAAACTCCAAGTCCTGTGAAGGCTGAAGCAGGGGCTTCCCTGTGGTCAGCCCAGGAGCCTCTTGGGCTCTGGGTGGTAGGCTAGGCACAGGGCTGGGTGCTGTCCCTCAACCTGCTCTGGATGGTCCCGGCTTCTTCCCCTGCCTGGCAGCAGCAGCGGCTGTCTCTCTGCCCACGATCCTGAAGCCACAATTGGTGGATGTCCAGTAGCAAAATGACTCAAAGTAAACTGTATCCCAAGCCCTTTTCTCCCTCTGCAAAGCCAATATTCAAACACACACACACACACACACACACACACACACACACACACACACACACACACACACCCCACAGGTTGGTCCACCCTCATGGTGGAAGGACAGCTCCCCAGATCACAAGGGAGAGAGAGAGCCTCCAGACCCCCCGGGACACTCCAGAGCCTCAGGCCTAGCACAGTATTTATTTGTACAACCAGTAAGTTATTTGCTTTGGTTCTTTGAACTTTAAAAGCTAAATGTTCAATTCCAAATTGGGAAGGGAAAGAAGTTATTTGTGGAGAATATCAAGGACACAAAAATGGAAATGACAAATGAGGTTTCTGTGGCTGGCACTTTGACATCAGCTTCTTAATTCCCTTTAATAAAACAACACCAAAGAGCTATGAAAATCCAGAGTTGGGAATTTTAAAGAAAAATGACAAGAGAGAGCTTGTTACTATCTGCTAAATATCCTGGAGCCCCATCAGCTATGAACAATTAAACAAAACCGAGTGAGCAGCACTGTGATTAAAGGCAGGAATGAATCCTTTTTAATATACTTGCAAATTACATCAATTTTTTTGGTGACTTTCTTCCTAAGGATGAAAACCATTTATAAAAATTAGACATCTTTAAAAATATGAAGTTGGACACATGCCCTGTTGGGGAAAGTATGTTGTTGTTTACATACAGAAGTTAATTTTTTTTATATTAACTAAAGTCATCCCAATAATTGGTTAGAAAAGCTGACTTTGAAAATCATGCCAGAGGCTTGAAGCCTGTTTCAAGTGGTTCATGCAAAAACTAGTTTCCTGGTTTACTGCTGTGAGGCGATCATGTTAAAAGCACATTGTTGGCATTCATTCTCAGTGAGGAGGAGGGGCCCGCCGCTGGCCAATTCTAGGCAGTGAGAATTGAAACTCTTATGTGGTTTCTTTGAGAAAACAAAAAACCATCCTCTCCCATGTATCTCAAAGCCACGTTCACTCTCATGGCCCGAAAGGATGCAGAAGGCCTGTGGCATACCTGTGGGGCCACGGGAACCATCAGCTGTGGTTTTGATGTTGACACAGGGAAAACGTGGGATAGAGGAAGAAATGAAATACAACGCAAGAGGATAAGGTTCCCCCAGACTCCAAAGAGCTCAGTCATTTATCATCTATTTTTTTCCAAAACTCTGGGAACCATAGCTATTTATTAAGCCGATGACTAAGAACAACCAGAAGTGGGAGAGAGGATATTTGGGACTTTTGGGGCGGAAACATGTGAATCAAAGGAGGTGATGAGATGGGCCTTCATGGCTTGGCTCGGCACAGGAAACACCATGTGGTGTGGGGAGCGGGGTTCACATCTGAAGCTGTGCAGGGGGAGGAAGGAGAGGAACGGGGTGACCCACAAGGCAGCTCCATGGGACATGGAGAGCCTCCTAAGCACAACTCCTTGAAGAAGCTTCTTGGCTCCAGAGCCACACCTTGAAATTCCAAGTCCAGAGATTCATAGGACTTCACTTAAATTGAGAAGATTAAAATGAAATAAAATCAAATTTCCAGTTTCTGGGCTGAAGAGATGGCTTAGTGGTTAAGGCATTTGTTTGCAATGCAGAAGGACCGGAGTTGGATTCCCCAGTGCCCATGTAAAGCCAGATGCACAAGAGGGCGCATGTGTCTGGAGTTCATTTGCAGTGGCTTGGAGGCCCTGGTGTGCCCATTCTCTCTGCCTTTCTCTTTCTCTCTCTCTCTCTCTCTCTCTCTCTCTCTCTCTCTCTCTCTCTCTCAAATAAATAAATAAAATATTTTAAAAATTGTTTTCCAGTTTCTCAGTGACACTGCCTACATTCATTTCAAGTGTCTCCCACAGTGGCACAGACCACTGCACAGAATGAGAGGGTTCTACTGCACCCCAGCCCGTGGTGTCTCGGACTAGCGGTGACAAAGACAGATCAAGTAACCCCCCCGGGCATCTGTTTCTCATCTATAAGAGGAGAGCAGGCATACTCCTTATTTAAGACGCAAGACGATTCCACTGTTTAGTGCACAAGGTCACACGATGGCACTTTCCTCATCATCACTAAAGTTAGCCCTTATTTCAGCTGCATGGCACGCATCACAGGTGCATGGTCCCTATCACGGAATAAGAAGGACATGTGAGACCCGGACTGTTCTGCTAAGACACGTCCTCCAGTGAAACTCTTGTGAAAAGTTCAAATATGCCAAAGTGGCCAGAGAAAGGGATAGTGCTGATCTAAATCACCAATGTAGCATCAGAGCTGGAGGTACTGTGCACACTTCTTCCTATTCAACGATTTAAAGAGAGAAAGAAGGCTGGAGATTGACTGACGCCTGACAGGTGCACAGGCATGCGGCACCTCCAGGAACGCTGCCACAGCGGCTCCCAGCAAGCCCCAAGTACATGTTTAAATGGCAGAAACCTAACGAACAATGGGCAAGTAAGCCTAGACACCTTGAGAGAAAACAGAATTGAATGGCTTCCAAAGAAAACAATAATTAGGAGTAATAAAACCACAGATGGAAAGTGTAACTATGTCTGCCTACCCAAAGCCTTTCCAAGCTTTAGTCTGAAGACCTGGATGCATGCTTGCAGTGGAATGAACTTCATGACCCAGGAATGGCTGCTTTAAGCAGACACACCTGATCTTCTTAGTAAATGAGGGCCGAGGATGTGGCTCAGTAGCAGAACACTTGCCTGACATGCACAAGGTCCTGGGCTTAGTCCACAACACCACACATGCACATACAAATGGACCCAAGGATTAAGTTATGTTTAACATAGTGAAAATGGAAAATAAAATCACGGTAGGATGAATTATTTGTGGGCTCTTCTATCTGGGGGAAAAGACTTTTCTATCCTCAAGATACAAACAGCTTTTGCTTTCATTTTACTATTGACTGTATTCGCTGTGACCTAAAGCCAAGATTAAAGACATTGTAAAATATATTACTTGTTATATACACAAATTCATTCATATTCAATGACTGGATGTGAAATGTCTCTTGTCCCTTCCCTGCAAAATATCTGTCATAGTTTGATCCAGGTGTCCCCCACAAACAATTGAATGTGTTCTGATAGATCGATCCTCAGCTGATGGCAGTTTGGGTTTTACAACCTCGATGAAGCTGTGTTGTCGGGGGCAGGCTTATGGGGTTATAAGCCAGCTTCCCCTTGCCAGTGTTTGGCACACCTTCCTGCTGCTGTTTGCAGTGCTGTGGCGGAGGTGATGTCCACCCCTCTGCTCATGCCATCATTTTCCCTGCCAGGATGGAGTCTCCCCTTGAGTCCGTAAGCCAAATAAACCCATTCCTCCACAAGCCACTGTTGTTTGGGTTCTTTCTGCGCAGCAACAAGAAAGCTGACTGCAACAATATCCAAGGTAGAAAGACTCATTCGCTCCCTGTGCAAATGTACTGTGTCTGAGGGGCTGGGCGCCTGGGACAGAAGAACAATAGTGAGACATAACTGGACAACAGGGGTGGTCACCCTCAAGGGGACACATGTCATATATCTGTATGGCAGAGCCCACAACAGGACACTTGGGTGGCTTACCATGTTGTATGGGACGTTTCAATGCTTAGGAGAAAGTGCTACTCAGGTGTTGTGACTTCAGTGTAAAATGTCCCCCACAGGCTCCTGTGTTTGAATACTTGGTCCCTTAATTGTAGCCTCATGATTTGTTTGTTCTATTGAGACAGAATCTCACTATGTCACCCAGGCTGGCCTCCTACTCCCAATCCTCTGGTCTCAATCTCCTGAGTAGCTGAGGTGATAGGCGTGCACCACTACACCCAGATAAGATTTTTATTTCAACTGAATAAAAAAATTCATTTGTGGGCTGGAGAGATGGCTCAGCAGTAAAGGCACTTGCTTGCAAAGACTAACAACCCGGGTTCGATTCCCCAAATAGGCCCAAAGTGGTGCATGCATCTGGAGTTTGCAGTAGCTGGAGGCCCTGGCGTGCCCATTCTCTGTCTCTATTTCTCTTTCTGCTGACAGCCTTCTGCAACAAGTGCTTTTTAACTTCTGAGCCATCTCCCCAACCCCCAACTTGCTTGGGTTTTAACTGAGGTTGCATTACATTCACAGATCAAGTTGAGAACTAACATCCTGACAGTATGGAATATTCCTGTCCTTGAGCACGCAATTGTTTCGTTCTTCCATTTTTTCTACTAGAGCATCAGAGTTTTGCTCATGTAGTTCTTATAATATTTCGCTAGATTTATACTTACATATACAATTTTGGAGGTGTTAATGTTAAGTAGTGACATGTCTACAACGCCAAAGTTCACTGGTTGATTGTTGGGATATTAACCTGTGTCCTGCAATGTTACTAACTGTTCTTAGTTCTAGGAGTTTTCTGTCCATTCTTTCATATTTTCTCGATAGACAGCATGTCATCTGCCGTAAGAAGAACTTAACATCTTCCTTTTTATTTATTTATTTATTTGCAAGCAGAGAGAGAGAGAGAGAGAGAGAGAGAGAGAGAGAGAGAGAGAGAGAGAGAGAGAAACTGAAAGAGAGAGAGAGAGGAAATCCAGAAACAGACGCCACCTTGTGCATCTGGCCTATGTGGGTACTGGGGAACTGAACCCGGGTCCTTAGGCACTGGAGATAAGTGCCTTAACCGCTGAGCCATCTCTCCAGCCCCTAACATCTTGCTTTCTAATCAATACACCTTTATTAACGGTTTTACAGCACTGTGCATATGGTGTTGAGAAGGAGTGGTGAGCAGAAGTTCTGGCCTCCCTCCTGATCAGCTTGGGAAAGCTGCTCATTTCTCACCAGTAAGTATAATTTTAACTATGGGTGTTTAGGGAATATTCTTCATCCAATTGAGGAACCTCTCCTTTATTCCCAGTTTACCAGGAGGTTTTAGTTTGAAAGGGTGTTGAATTTTTAAAATTCTCTTTCTGCAGCTATTGAAAATTAGGTGATCTTTCTTTTAGTCTGTTGATATGATATGATGGGTTACATCTATTTGAGTTTCAAAAATTTTTTAAAAATTTTATTTATTCATTTTCAAGCAGAGAGAGAGAGAGAGAGAGAGAGAGAGAGAGAAAGAGAGAGAGAGAGAGAGAGAGAGAGAGAGAGAGAGAGAACCAGGGTCACCACCTTGTGGGTCTGGCATATGTGGGTACTGGGGAATTGAACCCGGGGCCTTAGGCACTAGAGGCAAGTGCCTTAACCGCTGAGCCATCTCTCCAGCCCTGAGTTTCGAATTTTTAACCCACCTTTCATGCCAGGAATAAATCCCACTTGGCCATGATGTATATTCTTTTGATGATATTACATTCTCTGATGACATATATCATCATAACCATGTGGAATATTTCTGGCACACAACTTGCTAAATTTTGTTGAAGATTTTCACACCTATATATTAATAACATATTGTTCTATGGTTTCCTGTCCTTGTAATGTTTTTGTATTATTTTGATATGAAGGTGATGCTGACCTAATTCTGAATGAGCTCAGAGTGTTCTGTTTCTGTATTCCAGAAGACACTGTAGTTGGAAATGGTGTACTTTCTTCTTAACTGTTTGGTAGAATTCACCAGTGAACTCACCTTGGCTTGGTACTTTCTGCTTGAAAGGTTACTAGTTAGTGAATGAATTTCTTTCGTAGATGGAAGTCTATCTAAGAGGGTGTATTTTTTGTGTTTTTGCAGTTGTCTCCTTCACGGAATTGGCCGATTTCATCTACGATATCAAATCTGTAAACATCAAGTTTTAATGTGCATGAAATCTATAGTGACATTCTCTTTCATATGTGACATTTAGAATATGTGCCCTAGTTCTTATTTTCTTAGCCTATTTAGAGGATTATCATTTTTATTTTTCTTTCCAATTTTGTTAATTTTCCCCATTGGTTTTCTGTCCTCAATTTCAATGATTTTTTTTCTCTAATTGTTATTATTTATTTTCTTTTCACTTTGGATTTAATTTGTGTTTCTTTGTGTAGCTTCCTAACGTAGAAGCTTAGTTTGCGATTTCAGATCTTCTCCCTTTCTAAGACATGCATCCAATGCTACAAACTTAACTCAAACATTAGCTAAGTGCACCTAACGAATTTTCCTAAGTTGTGTTTTCATTTTATTAAAAACAATTTCAATTTAGCTCGTGTTATTTAATCTCCAGTAATTCGGGGGTTTTCTGTCTTCCTGTTACTGATTTTTGTTATATTATATGGAGTCTGAGAACACAGGTTCTGTTTCCTTCTTAGTCTGTTGATGTGGTGGATTACAGGGATGAAATTTCAAATATTCTCTTAGATCTGCTAAGAAGTGTTTAGTGACCCAATTGGTGGTCTAGCTTGGTCAGTTTTCCATGAGAGCTTGAGGAGAATCTGCATTCTGCTGGCACTGGAGGAAGGGGCTTCTCAGTGTCCATTCCATGCAGGTGATTAACTGCAGTGTTGACTTCAGCTATGTCCTGCCTGATAATCTGCCTGCTGGATGGATCTGTGCATTACTGATAGAGAGGGCTGAAGTGTCCATTTTACAGTGATTTCCTTATACCTCTGTCAGTCTTTATCTCTCTCCCCTTCACCCACGGCCCCCTTCCCTTTCTGTGAGTCACTATGTCGTCCACGATCTGTCTCAGCCTCACAAATTCTGGGGTTCCAGACCTGGGCCACCATGCCTGGACTCGCCTTTACTTTAGAAGGATAATTTCACAGAGCACAGAATTCTGGGCTGGGTTTCCCTTAACACTCTGACAGCTCTCTGGGCCCACTTCTGTCTGCATCTCTGTGAAGTCAGATGCCATTCTCTCCGTTCCTCTTGCTTGTCTTAGGACTTCCCTTCAAGCTCTTCGGTCCTACAGTTTGGAAATGGTGTGCCTAGGTATAATTTCTGCCATTTATTTTGCTTCATATTCTGTAAGCTTTCTGGATCTAGAGGGTTTGGTGTCTGCCATTACTCTGGCAAAATTCTATTTCTTCTGTTCCTTTCCGTCTGCATGTTTATGCCACAACCCTTAGGTGGTTTTTGTTTGCTTTGTTGTTGCTGAAGTTGTCCACTGATATATCCTCAAGCCCAGAGAGTCCTTCCTTGGTGGTGCTCAGTCAGTCTATCAGCAAGCCCATCACGGGCATTCTTCATTCCTGTTACTGTCCTTCATCTATGACATTTATTTTGGGTTCTGTCGAAGGTCTTCTATCTCTCTGCTTACAATGCCCATCTACTCTTGCATGATGGCTATTATATCCTATACAGCTCTTAGCCTAACAGTCACGGATGTTTTAAATTCTCTGTTCTAAGCTCTACTTGACATAGGTATAAGGAACTGCTCTAAATAGACCTTCAATGACGTGCACGAAAGCTGTAAGGAGAGGGAAAGCAGTCTACGGTCCTCAGATTAGGTCTGTCTTCTGGTGACCTGCAAAGGACTCATGCCCTCCTCCACCTTCCCCACCAGCTGCACAGGAGAGCTACAGTGGCTAGCATGGCCATGACCTTTCCCCCAGGTCACTTAGGGCCTGGTCACACCCCAGCATGTTACTATCTGGTTTGCTAGTTTTTTTCTTAAGGGCAGATCGAGAGCACAGTGACCTGGCATATTTCAAAAGAGGAAAGAGGAAGGCTTTTTTTTTTTTCTGATATTTTTGGTGAGAATCCACCTGATTCCCTGGGAGTAAAATACAAGCACAGAGGCTGATGAGAAGGTTTCCCTGGAGCTCTGCTCCCATTCTCCATCTCTGGCCTTTGGCAATTTGTCGATCCAGTTTAGGCTTCCTGCCCCAGGACTGGTGCCGAGGGGTTTCTGCTGCTGTGTGTTGGGATTCCTGTATCTGCCTTAATGGAGGGAGGTGGGGATAGTTTTCCCGTGGCTTCACGTCTACAGATCTAAGAAGACCTGCTGATTCTTGAGTTTGTTCAGTCCTTTAGAAGCTCCTGGCATGTTCAACCAGAAACTGGAAAATGAATTATTTTCTCATTTTTTTAAAAAAAAATTATAGCTGATTTGCCTTCTGGCCTGATTTTCCGATCACTTTCCTGTTATTTTCTCTATATTCAAAGGACGAATCTCTTAGAAATGGTTTACTCATCTCAGGAGCTGCCAATTTCACTCTGATTTTCTTTCTTTTTTAAAAAATATTTTATTTATTTATTTGAGGTGGGAGAGTATGGGCCTGCCAGAACCTCTGCTGAAAGTGAACCCCAGATGCATGTGTCACTTTGTGCATCTGACTTTCTGTGGGTACTGGGCAACTGAACCCAGGATGTCCGCTTTGCAAGCAAGCACCTTGGATAGCCCCCACCCCTCTAATGTTCCTAGCAAGCTGTGCAAAGGACTCTACCCGCTGAGCTACCAAAGGGTACGTCAAAGAAGGACTTTTGAGGGGGGAAGAAGCATCATCTGTTCCCCCCTTGGGTGCCCTGGCACTCTGCCTTGCTCAGTAGTTGGGGAGAAGGGGCCTTCTACCTGTGAACCTTTTCCCACCCAACATGGAGGAACCTATGTCTGAAAATGAATATTAGTGCAATCAACAGGGACTGAACAGTATGCATGAGATGCTGTAACTAACCAGCTGTCACACAGACTGGCCTGAGGCATCCTTACTGAGAACACTACTAACTTCCAGGGTGACATTCATTTAGGAACAAGAAGACTCAGTAAACAGCATTACTACTTTCTGTTGTTTATGCTTTATTTTAACGTTGTCAGTAGAACACCTGTTCTTTTAAATTAACCCAAATAAACTTTAAATATTCTATCAATTGAATATTATGAATGATAACATATAAGCCAACAACATTTTTGAATTCTGGTTGTTCCAACCTATTCATCTCAGAAAGGTGTACACATCAGAAAGGGAACTGAATCATATCTGGCCAGTGACATAAGGGACCAAGAATTCTGTCACGTTATCCAAAGCCTTGCTAATAATTAACTAAATGGATTTAGTTTAAAAGAATGCATTTTACAAGCAGACACACAACCATGTACCTTGGACAACTCCATGCCTGGCCCGCACTGCGTGCAGAGAACACAATTTCCAGACTGAGCCTTGAATTCTTGTTGTCTACAGTCTCCGGTCTCACAAATCACTTTACATGACTGGAAAAATAAAAAGAAGTTTCACAAAGCGTTATCTTCCACTACATTCCTTACATTGTTTGCAAGAAAGGACTCGTATCTTCAGTGTTGGTCACATAATCACTGAGTGTAAATATCACCTCTGAGGGAGGTCAGTTTAATTTTCACTTTAAGAAGAAAAACCCCTTTCTGAATGAGTCAGTGGGACAAATAAATATATAACTGAAACTTTTCTTTGGATCCCAGAGAATGATTGATTATTCACTCCATTCCAGGGTTCTTGAAGTTAGGCACAGTCTTTCTCTGACTCTCTTTGGAGTACCCAGGGTAAAGCGACCTAGAGGGTGTTGGCTATTCTGAGATGATTTATAAATGAGCAGTCATACAGGGACCCAAGGTACTTTTACTACCTGAAATTTGACTTAGACAAAACTTTTTGATCTTAAAAAAAACTATAAACATTCAAGTGTAATAGCTTGAAGAAACCTCATAGAGCCATAAGAACCTTCATGGTCCTTTGGATGTTTCTGCACCAGCTTTCTTGTTTGTTCATTTATTTGTCTTTGTTTGTGACATAGCCTCAAGATGTAACCCAGGAGAGTCTTGAACGCCTGGTCTTCCCGTCTCTGTCTCCAAATACTGCCATCTGGATGGAGACTTTCCAACCATTTATTAGAGATCGTCTTTCAAAAATCCTGTCTGATGGTCATGAGAGCCAGCTTCCTGAGGATGGCGGTGGTGAAGATGACAGCCAATCAATCTCTGCACTCTGAACCAAAGTGCTGCATAAATTCCAGCTCCCGTTCTCACCGACTGCCCTCTGGCTCCCTCCTAAGCCCTAGCTGAGGACTTGGTTCAGAGCTCAGGACTTGGATGGAAAAACTGTACATTGACAAAAACCAAGGTTGTAAGTCTTGCTTCCAAAATTAGCTTAATTAAGCTTCTTTTCCTTGTCTTATCTAAAAACAAGTTTGCCCGCCTAGTGGCATCTCAAAATTGGTAAAGACAATTCATTCTAGTTTTTTTGTCCTAATCAGGAAGACCCTAAATAACATTCCTGACTATCATTTTGTTCTCCTAAATGAAAGCCGACTCTTTGGAAGCCCTGGGAGGACAGACACGGCCACATGCACTGTGCATCCCATGCAGCTGTAGAGGACATCATTTTGGATGCTGGTGATACCAAGCAATCCCTTCTACAGATGATCTGCAGTGGGAAGAGGGTCTGTCTAGAATGATGCCCACCACCCTTTGGAACTAGAGTTCCAGAGGTCTTTCCTCCTACCTTCTGAGCTTCCAACTACCATCTCAGAGGAGTCTGGCTTTGCTTACCAGGGGTAAGAGTTTTCCTTTTGCCATGAATAGACTGAAATCTCTTTGAGAAAGAAATTCTACAACCTCTCTCCTAGGCCCTTTGTTTACTCAATGTTCAATAGCTTTAATGAACGTAATAAAGGTTTCCATCTCAGCGATCTGGATCCAGAACTCCAAGCTGCTTCCTCCCATTTTGGTTCGTAAGACTTTAGGTTCTGTCTGCAGTATAAAGAATCTTCTCAATATTGGCAGGTCCTCATTTATCTCTACAGTAAGTAAATTCCAATTCAGACACCTTCGTATGCCCTTTGTCATACATTCAAACATCAAAATTCTCTATTAGCCTTTAATAGTTTTTTTAAATTTCAGATAGATACAGATACCACATCAAAAAAATTTAAAAATCTATCTTTTAAAATTTTTCTTTACTTATTTATACATGTGGGTGTGTGTAAGTGTGCATGCCAGGTTCTCTTGTTCCTGTGAATGAATGCCAAATGCTTTTTGCACCTTTTGCATGTGGATTTACATGGGTCCCTAACCCTAACCTAGGCCAGCAGAGTTTGAACACAGGCGCTTTTAACCCCTAAGCCATTTTCCCAACCCAAAAACATCTTCTTAATTCTTTATAAACTGTCTAAAACATGGGGAACATATTAGAATTTATGGTCTCAGTACCGGATCTGATGTGATAGGCATCTGCTCATAAATGCAAGATAATGTCATTCTCCTAATTCTAAAAGTAACATGGCAACTTTACGACCATTTAAATTTAAATAAAATGATTTCAACACTTATTACAAACTCCATGCTTTTCTAAATGCAAAAATGATCAAGTACAAGGTGAAAGAAATAAAAAGAATGAGACCATAATTAGAAAACAGTCTATTTTAACAATAGAATACTATTTATTCCTCCACTCATTCATTTACTTCTGAGAAAGGCCATTATTCTGTAATCCAGGCTGGTCTTGAATATGCAATCCCTGCCTCTGCCTCCCGAGTGCTGGGATTCCAGGCACGCACCATCATCCTCACACCTTGGGACCATCCAGGTGAATTCTTTCTCTATATTCTTTTTAAAAAATATTTTATTTATTCATTTTCAAGCAGAGGAATACAGAGATAGAGAGAGAGGGAGAGAACACCAGGGCCACCACCTTGTGGGTCTGGCATATGTGGGTCCTGGGGAATTGAACCCGGGGCCTTAGGCACTGGAGGCAAGTGCCTTAACCGCTGAGCCATATCTCCATATTCTTATGAGAGAAAGGAAGACTTTACTTACCAAGTAGCATAGTAAAAGCAAGATGGTGACGAATGCTCTTGCTTGTTCTAGTAGTGCCTTCAAAGCCATTGCTCGTATCGAGTGGATTTATCCTGGGGGAGTTCTAAATGAAAACAAGAAGGAAGGCAAGGTTCACAGGAGACACTGAGCTCTTAGTTCCCATATGACGGCTATCATTTTTTACATAGTCCTGGAACATATCTGTTTTCAAAGAAACATCTTTTTAAAAAGATACCATAAACAGAGGCAATTCTTCTGAACTTCAGGGAAGGAGAACTCATTCTTTGCTTATCCATATGTCACACACAAAACTCCAACTGGCTCTAAGTCCGCGGCTTACACCTGCCTTTATTTCCTACCCAAGACCATCCCAAAGACAATCATATCCAAACAGTGCTTATAAGCCTTGGGTTTATGTGCGCTTAGAAGACATTGCCAACAGGATAACGGCCATGATGAAATGACAACACTTGCTGAACACTGAGCCAGGTGCTATTTCTAGCATCCATCCGTCCATGCAGCTCTTCTAGAAGGTCAGCAATACTGCTCTCTCCATTTTTGAGATGGGGAAACTGAGGCTCACAAAGGGCTGAGTAACGTGCCCAAGGTTTACTCTGCCTGGAAGAGGTAGAGCAGCTGAGATCCCCCCATTCAGACAGCTGAGGCTGAGCATCTGGAAATTCTTCCCCAAAGCTGCACAATGCAGACCATGTACTGACCGAAAAACCCAAGCTCTCATTTAAAACACCTAAATGCCACAAGTGATGTGATGGGAGGCATGGACCACGCATTTCTATGAAAGATAGACCCAGCCTCTTGCTCCTCATCAGGAATATATTTTGTTTCTTTGCTTGTTTTGTTTTTTCAGATATGCATAAGATTTTCCTTTAAAAAAACAGAAAATCTCCTCTGGTGGCTCTATCTTTCTGGCAGAGAAACCAAAATCTTGCAACACCAGCATATCCTGGATGGGCTCATCTACGAAGGAGACCCGAGCAGAGAGCCGAGCAGGGGCACTGAGGACAAATCAGACAGCCGAGCAGGGCCAGTGAGGACAAGAGCAGCAAAGGGAGCCGAGGTGGGCAGACAGGGCTCTGTCACCTGCTACTACTGCCCAGTGCTGAAGGAGGCCCCGAGACCCTGGAGTGCTGGAGCCCATTGAAGTCACTTCAGCTGATGGTTGGGGTGCTGCCTGAGCAGGCCGAAACCATTGAGTGAATTCACTTTGCAGCCTCTTGGTCATTATTTCCTCTCCCCCACATCACACTCACATTATCCAGCAACTACCCTGTACTGCAACTTCCTCCTGTGTGGCAGATGAAGGAAACTAAGTAAACTATTCCCTGAAAAGTATGCCTCAGGTGCATGCTCTCTCCCTCCCTCTCTCTCTCTCCGTCTGTCTCTCTCTGTCTCTCTCTCTCATCTCACTCTAGCCTGAGGAAGCTCAGAACCTACTCATCCCCCAAGCTGGACTCAAACTCATGGCAATTCTCCTACATCAGCCTGAGTGCTGGGACTACAGGTGTGAGCAACCACATCTGCCTTCAGGTTCTTTCTCAACAGGATCCTAAATTGTGAAAAATGTATGACTTTTTAAAAGTTAAAAATGTGCAATTTTTATATGGAATTAAAACCAATATGGGCAAAAGGAGGTATACAGGCTGTGTCCCTTACATGAAATGTTTGGGACCAGAAGAACTTTAGATTTCAAGTTTTCTCAGATGCTGGAATATTCCATATATGAGTTATCTTGGGCATGGAACCCAAGTCTAAACACAAAATTTATTTATGTTTCATATATAATGTAGGTATATTGCCTGAAGGTAATTTTGTGCAAATTTTTGTGTGTGCATCAAAGAAAGAGTGGAATTTTTGCACATGTGGCATCATGTCAGCCCTCAAAGCTTCAGCTTGTGGAACATTCCAGATAGGGGGTTAGAGATTTCCAACCACACCAAAAAAAAAAAAAAAAAAAAAAAAAAAAAAAAAAAAAAAAAAAAAAAAAAAAAAAAAAAAAAAAAAAAAAAAAAAAAGAAAAAGAAAAAAGAAAAAAAAGAAAAAGAGATTGATAGTCTCGGTCAGTACATATCATAGCCAAGCAGTTGCTTTGGACAGAATAACCTCCAAGGACACGATGCCAACTGCTGGGGAAGACAAACAAAATGAGACAGACTTTCATGGAATTGGGAATTTACATGGAGGTAAGGGTAGAGGCTGAGGAGAAGACTCAGAGGGTAACGTGCTTACTGGGAGTTTAGATTTCAGGTGTAGGGGAGCACGCCTGGGATCCCAATGCTGGGGAAGTAGAGAGAGGAGACTCCCTGGGGCCAGCTGGTCCAGCCAATGGATGAGCTCCAGGTTTACTGAGAACTCTGTGCCAAAAAACACTCAAGGTTGTCCTCTGGCGACAATATAGACATGCACACTCACATACACAAGTGTGCCCATGGATACATGTATGTACCACACATGTTTTTTAAAAAAAATAAAAGAAAGAAAAAGGTAGAACCGATTTTGTATGGTGAAGTGGGAGTTGACTGGAATGCACAAAGGGCTTACACCAGCACCTGGACAGACACCACACACAGGGCTTACACCAGCACCTGGACAGACACCACACACAGGGCTTACACCAGCACCTGGACAGACACCACACACAGGGCTTACACCAACACCTGGACAGACACCACACACAGGGCTTACACCAACACCTGGACAGACACCACACACAGGGCTTACACCAGCACCTGGACAGACACCACACACAGGGCTTACACCAACACCTGGACAGACACCACACACAGGGCTTACACCAGCACCTGGACAGACACCACACACAGGGCTTACACCAGCACCTAGGACAGACACACACTTTAAACACTATTTTTCTAGTGTGGAGATGGTACCCAACCCTGAGCCTCACACTCTCCTATTTAGCTACCTTCCCAGCATCTTTTTCTTTTTATTTGAAAGCAGGATTTTTCTAGATTGCTCCAGGCAGGCCTTGAACTTGTGATACTCCTGCCTCAGCTTCCACGGTTCTTAGGATCCTAGATCTGAGTCAAGCATGTTGCTCAAAATTAATCTGAATGGGCGATGGCCACTGCTGCTGGTGTAGCGGTTGACTGAGCACATCCTTTCCCAGTGGTGTCAGCAAGGATACACTCCTCAGTCAACGGGGCAGGGTGAGGGTCTTCCAGGTTCAGACTGCCTCAGGCCAAGAGTCTAAGTACTGTGTGTGAAGTGCGGGGGAAGGTTCATTGACACAAACCGCTTCTGACCCAATAGTTGCTGTACACTGTAAGCAAACAGCATGCTGTGACATTTCTGTTGAGCATCAACTGATTCCACATGCGACAGTCCTTGGAGGTCATCACTGGCCAGACAAACATGGGATGTCACAGGGAAGCTAAGTCACAAGGAAGATCTGTCTTGTCTTTGATGTGTTCTTGTGTAGTGTGTGTGTGTGGCAAACACAGTGCCCACTGAGCCATCTCTCTGGCCCCACTGTGCAGACCTACTTACTGACCTGGGGCCTGCAGAAGAAACCAGAAGATCAAGAACTAGTCCAAAGGTTCACCTACTAATGCTTTATAAAAGCCTAATATTTTAGTCATTGCTACCACTCTTTTTAAAAATTCTATTTATCAGAGAGAGAGGGAGAGAGAGAGGGAGAGAGAGAGAGGAGGAGGAGGAGAAGAAGAAGAAGAAGAAGAAGAGGAGGAAGAAGAAGAGGAAGAGGAAGAGAGAGAATGAATGGGCATGCTAGGGCATCTTGCTCCTGCAAATGTACCAGAGCTCCAGACACATGTACCACTTTGTGTGTCTGGCTTTCATGGGTATTGGAGAATCAAATCCCCAGCCTGAGTTCGCAAGCAAGTGGCTTTAACCACCGAGCCGTCTCCTCAGTGTCCTTACTACCATTCTTTAAAGCGTTAGACAGGCACGCTTGAAGCAGCTCTCAGCTTGGCAGGGGTAGGGGTCTCCTGGCCAAGGGGCATTTTAGAAATAAACAATTTAGCTGGTGGAATGTTGTGAGCTTGATTTTTCTGAAATACAATGAAATTCCTTATGAAATTATTTGGCATTTATAAAAAAAAGGAAACCTTAATGAAATAAATTGTGTTTAATCATATTTAAAGTAAAAATAAGGCAACAAAAAGGATATTTGTAAAATTGCTTTTAAATTTAAGGAAAAATGAAAATGTGTGCTATGTTTCAGAGTTGTGTTTATTTAGGACTGACTTACCAAGCCCAAGGGATACAAATTATTGTGATTATGTTAATGTAACTGTACACTGGATTTTTTGTACTTTACCAGAATACCCATGCTGGAAACACCTTCAAACAACTCAGCACCTTCTTCTGAACAGGTGCGGATTTGTGGCCCTGGCTGGCACTGTGGAGGGTGGCTCAGTGTGTTCTGTGTTTTCGCCACACCAAGTCGTCTAGCAAATAGCCTAGAAGTTACTGCAGCAGAACAGGATCCAGGTGAGGGTCACTGCTTGAATGTAGCACTCTAGCCTGGCTGAGTGCTCTTTATCTAAATGCTCCAGCACACAGTGGCGTGAAGGCCAGAGGACAAGCTGAGTGTCATCCTCAGGAATGCCAACTATCGTTTTTATTGGAGCCAGGGTCTTCCATGGGTCTGGAGCTCATCAACTAGGCTAGACTGGCTGCCCAGTAAATCCTGGGGATCCTCCTGTCTCCAGAGCTGCAATGTAGGTGTGTATCACCGCTATCCAGAGCTGGACTCATAGGTGTGGTCACCATAGCATTTATCCATAGGTTTGGGGGGGTTGAACTCGGGTCCTCATGCTTTTGTCTTATTTTTGCTTTCTGAGATAGAGTCTACAACTCTCAGCAATCCTCCTGCCTCAGTCTCCTGGGTGCTGGGAGTATAGGCAAGAGGCACCACGCCTAGTTCCTACTTTTCCATCTTTTGGGAGCTATTTATCCCCCAGACAAAGTTCATGAAATCGATAACAGTTTTCATATAGCAAAACTTAATATTATACAATGAGCCCATACATTTCTCTAATATGTAATTAGCTAAACCATTAAAGAAATATATCAATACTAAAGGATCAGACAGGCAGGTTATAAAATCGCCATTGAAATAAAGCAGTTAATGCAATAAATATATACTTTAAATTTTTAATGTTGAGATATAATTATCATCAGTGGCTTAGAAATACTGTCAGTCCCACATGCTAAACAAAGAAGTTAATTAGAAATCCAGTACACTTTTTTTCAAATAGAAGAACAACCCTAGATGGCTGTTCTCTATGGGCCCTTTCGTGTCAGTGTGCGCTGAAAACTCTTCTTTGTCTCTGGTAGAGCTGGCGCCCTTCTGCAGCCTAGGAAGCCTGCAGTGCTGAGGTGTAAAAGGGAAGCACTGCATGGAAATGAGAGCAGATTCCCCTTCCTAAATCATGGAAAATGTTCTACTGAAACCTACAAGCTGTAAAATCCTCTGCTGCTAAATACAGTACTGTAAGTTATCTTGGTGTCCAACCAATGTGGGGTCTCTAGTTTGTTTCTCTCTCTCTCTCTCTCTCTCTCTCTCTCTCTCTCTCTCTCTCTCTCTCTCTCTGTGTGTGTGTGTGTGTGTGTGTGTGTGTGTGTGTGTGTGTGTGTGTGTGTGTGTGTTTCAAGGTAGGGTCTCATTCCAGGATGACCTGGAATTCACTATGTAGTATCAGGCTGGCCTTGAACTCACAGCGATCCTCCTACCTCTGCCTCCCCAGTGCTGCGATTAAAGGTGTTCCCCATCATGCCAGGCTTAAGGCAGAGTTTTCTGAGATGAATTCTTTTTCTCTGAGGTGTAGACACAATTGTCCTCAAAATATTCGCTCAATAAGCATATTGTAAATAAAGTAGGTGATTCTTTAAGTGTACATCCTAAAATACCAATAGAACAACTGAGCATGAGTGATGGGGGACCTCAAACACACTCCGTCTTAGAGGGTTCTGTATGGCTACCTCTACAGCACAGCTGTTTAATGCTTTTATTTTAGGAGGAAGCTTGGGTAGATTCCAAAATGACTATATCTTTGGAGGCGTTTGATTGGTTCTTTCAGAATTTCCTCCTGAGACCCATCCCTACTGACTGAAGAGAGAGTGGCTGGATAATTTGTCTCACTGACCTGCTGGTGGGTGATTGTTCTCATTTGAAACCCCAGATTTTAGCGAGAGAGCTGGGGGCCATCTAAACCTAATCAGCCGATGCCTGAGATTCTGGCTGGAGAGGAACCACCATAGTCATACCGTGGAGGATCCATATGGAACCCCGCAGAGAATATCGGGAGGAACAAGGGACCCACAGCCACAGACATTCAACCTACACAGGATAAGCCAGGGAGACAGAAACCAACGATCTTCAACACAAAGACCCCTAAACTCACAATCTTAAAGCAGCCTTAATACTCATCCACCACGACTCAGGGAACTGAGCGGAAGAGGGGGCGGAAAGATTGTGAGAGCCGTGGTGGGGGAGACGATCCAGAGGCATGGCACCCTACAGCAACAACACACTTGAGCCAGGAGGTCCGGGCTGAGTACTAGGCTATCCAGGGCCCCCTGCCACAAGGACTGATCCAGCTGATTGGGGATGGGGAGGGGGGGCATTGGGGAATTGGGGATAACAGCTCATCGTTTGCCCACTGAATAATATAAAACAGTATGGACAATAAATATATATTTTTAAAAAAAGAAATCCCAGATTTTATACCTGCAATTGAAAAGGCATAGGCTTTGTGATGCATGGACTACAAGGTAACCCAAATTCTGTTTAAACACCTTACTTTCAAATGGAAACATTTCCAATAGATAAAATATGATGAATGAACTCAGCATCCAACCAGAACATCATGAAAGAAAACCCTGTGCTTACTGCTTTGCTTGTCTTTTTCTTCAGCTGGAAGTTTGCTTTTTTCCTTTATTTTGTGTGTGGGCAGGGTCTCTCAATGGCCTGGAACTCACCAAGTAGGCTAAACTGGCTGCCTAGTGAGTTCCTGGGACCCGCCTGTCTCTGCCTCCCCAGCACTAGGGTTACCAGTACACACCACCATTATGGCTCTCCAAGTTTTCTTAATAAAGCCTATGAACATTCAATAGTCATCTACTGTGGGACAAATGGATTTAATTGCTAAGTGGCCTCATCTCACCAGGCAGCTGTCATTTTATTCATTTGAAGTACACATTTATTCTGGGTGGGCATTTTAAAAAAATATTTTATTTATTCATTTTCAAGCAGAGAGATACAGAGAGAGAGAGAGAGAGAGAGAGAGAGAGAGAGAGAGAGAGAGAGAGAGAGAGAGAACCAGTGCCACCACCTTGTGGGTCTGGCTTATGTGGGTCCTGGGGAATTGAACACTTAGGCACTGGAGGCAAGTGCCCCAACCACTGAGCAATCTCTCCAGCCCATGGGTGGGCATTTTTATTCAACTAGAGTCAACACAGATAGAACATGGTGGCCTTTGCCAGGATTTTCAGAGACATTAATTCATCAGGTTTAAAAGCACTCGGTATTCCCAGCATTATAGAGGCATGATGCTTTGTGATCGGGCCTTGTTCACTTTTGAGGGTTGAGGCTGCCCAGGGGGATGAGCTAAAGTAAACCACCCTTTATAGATTTAAACATGTGAAATGGAGAACTCAATTCTCTTCATGAATGTTCAAAGTCCCCAACATGCTGCAACTCTACAACAGAGCTGTAATTAGCAAACTCATTTACTATAGTAAGCTATAAAATAACTTGGCACTGCAGCCATTCACTCTCTTACTGCTTCCAGTTCACCTTCATTCTGAAATGTGTATCAATGAAACTCAGATAGCCTAAACATATGAATTAATTTTCTGTTCTTTTACAACTCTCTTATGGCTGCTGTATATTAGCACTGCCCCTTATTCAAATCTTCTACCAAGAAAGGCACTTTACGGTGCAATTTCTGCAATTAGTTTTCATAGCTTCTTTAGCTTCAGACTCAAAATCCAGCCTTGACTCAATCATCAGACACTGCTGGCAAATACCAAATCCACAGTTGTCCCGAAACCACCAACACAACATCCCAGAGATAATATCTCCTATGGAAAAAAGTTTTCTAAAGTCACTACAACCATGTATCTCTAGTAATAAAGTAGGCATCACAAAACATTTTCATTGATTCAAAAATAAAGAAGTTACCGACCGAGCTCATGATAATGTCCTATTCATCAAGGCCAAGACAATATATTCCCAAGGCTGGCTTGTGTTTTATAGAACTTTTTAGAACTCAATAAATAACATGTAAAGAAAAATTAATTTTGTTTCCCACATCTCTGATTACCTCAAAACTGTCATCCACACCAGGACTTAATTCTCTAGTTGCATCTCTTTAACTTAGATAACACTTGAGGCAAAAATATATTTTAAAATTCCATGAAAACAGCCTTGGTAAAAATGTCTAAATATTCCTACCCAGAAAACATTCCAAGTAAAACTCATTTTAAAATAATTTAATTTGCAAGGAGAGAAAGAGAATGAGAATGGGCACATCAAGACCCTAGTGCCACCGCAAATGAACTCCAGATGCATGTGTCATTTTATGCTTCTGGCTTTATGTGGGTACTGGGGAATTGAACCCAGGCCCTGAGGCTTTGCAAACAAGCACCTTTAACAGCTGAGCCATCTCTCCAGGCCCTGAGTAAATCTTGAACTAATGCAGTATAATCCTCTCTGATCCATGTAAGCATCTGATGGCTAAAGAACGGGAAACTAACTCCTGTTTGCATAAGGCACTTAAACAATAACGCCTTCCTGGGGTATATAAGTTGTCTTGTAGTCAGAGTGTGTCATTAGATAGAATAAAAACTACATCTTCATAACAAAACTAAACTGTTTCACTTGAAGACTGAACAATGCTTATGGTTTGTTTGCAAACTGAGCTGTTATTAAAATGCAAAAAAGTAACATGATTTTTTTTAGAATGGTAAATTGTGGTTAGCTTGGTGATAGTTTGATCTTGCTAAACTGGAGGTCCAAGAATATAGCAGTTAAACTGGGTGTGGTGCTGTGTGCCTGTGATCCCCGAAGCATGAGGATCCCCAGATCAAGGCCAGTAGGGACTGCGTCGGAAGTTCAAGGCCAGTTTGAACTACATAGTAAATTGGGGGGGGGGGGGCAACCTTAGCTACCTGGGGAGCCGGTGATCAGTAACTAAAGTAGCTGAACTTGTGGCTGTGAGGTGTCATGGGAACACTGACAAGAGCTCTGACAGCTGGCTTCCTTTCCCTCTACATAGATTACATCCCCAGCTTATAATGCAGCAAAAACTGTTGGCATTTAAGACTGCACAGAAAGAACATGGCCTGGGCTGCAGATGGATCCTCTCCCCTTGCAGGCTGCAGGTCCGCCTTGGGACCGGGTGCCTGGGCTGCGTGAGGCCACACGGCACGCGAGGATCTGCGCTCACGCCCGCGCTCGCCGGCGTGGATCTGCGCTCGCCGGCGTGTTCCCGCGCACCAGAAGCCTGGGTGGGAATTAGGTGCTGTCAAGCCCTCCCCGGGAGCCACACTCCCCTCCCTCCAGGGCCCGGCAGCCCCGCTGTCCTCGCCCGCTCCTCGGGGCTCCATCCTGCGGGCCCCGGAGCGAGGCTGGGCCCCGGGCGCGGACACCTACCTGTCGGGTCCCGGGGAAGCTGCGCGGGCCGGAGCGCCCCGAGCTGCGGGCGGGTCCCCGCTGGCGTCCAGGCTCCCGGCGGCGCGGAGCCCGGGCGGGATCCTCAAGGCGCGCTCGCCGAGCACCGCGCCGCTACCGAAGCCCGGCCCCCGCCGTCCCGCCCCGGCCCGGACCCCACCCCGGACTG
>PVHP010028246.1:0-23223 GCA_004024765.1 Zapus hudsonius | reverse complement strand
TTCTTTCTTCTTTCGGTTTTTCAAGGTAAGGTCTCTCTCTAGCTCAGGATAACCTGGAATTCACTATGTAGTCCCAGGGTGGCCTTGAACTCATGGCAAATCTCCTGCCTCTGCCTCCTGAGTGTTGGGATTAAAGGTGTGCAGCACCATGCCCGGCTCTGTGGTGAGTTTTGAGGCTCCCTAGTGGTTACTGTCATCTAAAAGAGAAGCTTCTCTAACCAAAAGTGAAGTAGCATTCATGTAAGTACTTGGAAGGCAGTTTGATGGGCATTATATATTCATTTAGCCAGACAGCAGTAGTAGTACCCCCCTAGGGTGGTGTGCATCCTTGATTTGGACCCTGGGATACCTTCCTAACTGTGTTGTGCCTCCAAGACCATTTGGGTCAACTCAGTTAAAAGGTGCCTGTCTCCAAAAGGTCTATGACATGGATCTCGTGGTGGGCTTTAGTTGCCGACGAATGAGGAAATCTAGCTTTTCTGTAAACTTCTGGGAAAAAGGCCTAGTCTATACTGTATAGAAATTAACAGCCATGTTGGCCTAGAAATATTTTTTCCATTCAAACAGGAGTAACGCACTATATTCAATATGTAAGTCCTTACCTATTAGTTCAGAAACTAATGAAGTATTCTCTAAATGACAGGGCCCAGTCAGTAGCAAACAAATAGCATACACTCCACTCATCAAGTGCCAGGTTCCCAAAGCCACAGGTGAGCCAGGTGTTCTTTCTCCAGGTGACTTATCTGACATGCACAGCTTGGAGCCTTCAAGCCTGGAATTTGGCTCAGGACAGTGCCTGACAGTGGGCCAGTTTCAAATCATGTTTGTATTTTTTCCTCTTTTTTTTGGTGTGGTGTGTGTGTGTTTGCATGTTTATATGTATGTGGGTATACGTGTGTGCAGGTGCATGTTCACATATTTGTAGGTGTGTGGGTACACATGTATGTGCAGGTGCACGAGCACATGTATGCCTGTGTGCAGAGACCAGAGGTCCATGTGGAGTTTCTTCCTCGATCTTTCTGAACCTTCTTCTTTGAGACAGGGTCTCTTGCTGAGCCCAGAACATAGCATTTTGGCTAGACGGGCTAGCTAGTGAGCTTCAGGGATTCCCTGAGGGCATTTCCCCAGCATTGGGGCGACAGGCACACCCAACACCTGGCATTTTGCATGGGATCAAACTGAGGTCCTCATGCTTTAAGCCATGTTTCAAAATAATCACTTGCTATCTGCCAGTTCTAACAACGGCCGCATCCAGTAGAAATGAACTTCACTGGAGGCAAAGATCCAAGCAACCACATTCAGGTGCCAGGAACAAACTTCGCAACATTAAAAACTGAACCAGTGACCTTGCTTCCTAAGTCCTGGCTTTTCATCCGGTGCCTGTCACTGCCCAGCTGGTGGAAGTTCCTACTCATAGTTCTCCTATGGTCACTGTCAGCTTCCAGAGGAGGAAGGAACCCGGTTGGGTGTCTACCTCTGGTGAAAAGAGACAGAGTCCGCCCAGGAAAGATCATATATACCTAATCAACAAGAAGTCCAGGTGAGATGCATCAGTTTGGAAAGGTTACGGAGATTATGTCTGGATGCGATGCCCTTTCTCTGAGTTGTTAGCATGCTGGGCATCATTAAGGATGTTTGCTGAGGAATAAGAAATGGGTGAAAGGAACGGTGCAGATGTAAGCCAGGAAGAGGAAGCCTGGCTCCTGTAATAATCCTCAGCCCTGTGCACCCTTCCCTCTGGTCTTCCAGCAGGCAAATAGCCAATACTCGTCTCTGGGACCTTTGGTTTTTCTGGAAAGAACTCTCAGCATGCACGAGTTCCTGTCTAAATTGGGTATTGGTATTTTTGAAGAGGGCCAGAGCTTTCTGCCTGTAGGTTAATTGGCAAAGGATGCTTTCATTGACTTCTGTAATCCCAGAGCACTTGTTGAAGGGAACTTGTCAACGGACTTATTCTCCCCAAAGACCAGGACACTGAAGCAGAAAATGTCCATGAGTTTAATGATCACTTATATCTGAGTTTTGGTCCAATACTTTAATTTGTTAATAAAGATTCCTAGTGTTTTGGGGACTCATGCTGAACAAGGGGATACTAAGGAGCTGCTTGGCGTTCCAAGGTTTTTATTAATTCAACAATGACTTATGGGGTGACAACTGTTTGTTAGCTCAATGCTGGCTAGAAGACAGAAATCTGTGAACAAGACAGAGGTTGGTTTCTTCCCTCCCAGCTACTTTTGGTCTTAGGAGAAAATGAATAAAGCCTTACATTAAAGCAGCAGCAGAGTGGGTCTATACCTTTATTTAAAGGAAAGTGACTTTGCTACTGAACCAGGAAAAAAGGTATTTTTTTAAAAACACATATTTATTTATTTATTTATGAAGAGGGGACATTTTTCTTACAACTGCAAGCAAACTCCAGACACATGTGCCACTTTGTGTGTCTGGCTTTTCATTGAACTCTGGCCAGCAGGATCTGCAAGCAATCATCTTTAACCACTGAGCATCTTCTCCAGCACATCAGGATTTTTTGACCATGGGAGCATGTGTGTGTTAGAGCTCAAGAGCTGAGGGTTGCCTCGTCCTGGATCACCAGCCATTCTCTTTTGAAGGTCTGTGTGTTTAATGTGAAATGTGATGGTTGTTTGTGGATCAGCATGACTGGACCATGTAGAGGTGTTTTGGGTGATAATAACATTTACATGGGCAGGTTTTTAAAAAAAAATATTTACTTATTTGGAATTGAGAAGTGGAGAGAGGGGGGGGGGGAGACAGAATGGGCATGCCAGGGTCTCCAGCCACTGTAAATGCACTCCAGATGTATGACACTTTGTGCATCTGGCTCAAAGTGGGTACTGTGGAATCAAACTCTGGTCATTAGGTTCTGCAGACAAGCAGCTTAACTACTGAGCCATCTCTCCAGCCCTACATGGGCAAGTTTTAAGTACATTAGACTACTCTCTGTGGTATGAGTGGCCTCATCCACAATGGAAGTTCCTAACAGATGAAAGTCTAACTCATCCTGAGCAAGAAGAAATCCAGCCTACGTATGGTCTTTGGGCTCAAAATAGCTCCCCTTCCTGAATTCCTGGCCTGCCAGCCCACCCTGGCAGGCTCTGGACATGTCTCCATAGTTGTGTGGTGGGTCAGTTCCTTAAAACGAATGCTTCTCTTAGCTCTGACTAGTACAGGGGTCAAGTTTACAACCTGTTAGTGTCCTAGATGCAGTGCATAATATCCACACCTACTGTTCTATCGGCGATTTCCACCTTGCTCCAAATATGGGTCAGAGCCACACCTGAGGGCTACTTTGATAGTGAGGAGAGAGGGCACTAGAGTTCTCAGTGTGGGCATCTGTCTCTTGGTCATGTGTAGGGTGGGGCAAGAGTTTTGGGGCTGAAGATTCATGTTGGTTTCTTTTTTTTTTTTCATGTTGGTTTCTTTAGCCACCTTCCTCCATCTGTCCTCAGACGGAGACCACATCCATCTGTCCTCAGACGGAGACCACATCTACTCTGTATTAACCTTAAATTCATCTGTGAGAACCTAATGAATGTTAGCTGAGTGAGTTTTAGGAACCAGTGTATGTATGCGTGTGTGTGCATGTGTTGATTTCAGTTGATAGGATGATGCTACCCACATTCAGTGTGGGTCTTCTCTCTGGAAACACCCACAGAGATACCGAGAATGTGCCTCACTAATGTTGTAAAGTTGACAATCAAGATTAAGTATCATACCATAAAATAATAAGAGCTATATTTTAAATATTTTATTTACTTATTTGTAAGTAGAGAGATACAGACACACACACACACAGAGAGAGAGAGAGAGAGAGAGAGCATATCACTCTTTCTACTCTCTCTAGCCACTGCAAACAAATTCCAGACTCCAGATGTGTGCGCCACTTTGTGCATCTGGCTTACGTGGGTTCTGGGGAATTGAACCCAGGTTGTTAGGCTTTGCAGGCAAGTGCCTTAACCACTGAGGCATCCCTCCCGCCCCCATAATAAGAGCTATCTTAATGTTAGGGTAATCAATGAGTCAGTATAGTAAAGTAATGTCTTTTAATACAAAGTGTCTGCATATAGTAAAGGCCACTTGGTAGAAGCAAGGAGTAGCAATTCCTATAATTACCCATGTTTATTACCTCTAAATGGGGCACCTAAGTAGTTTCCAGGAATCATCTCATTGCTAGAAGAAATAGAACATTTGGGGCTGTGCCTGACTGATATGAAAGCTTCCTTTACCCCGTATATTATCCTAATATTGAAGACCAATGAGTTTTTAATGACTACATCTTGCATTTTCTGGTTTGATGCTTGATCTTGGGTAAGATCCCTGCATCCCTTTTCCTTCCTTTTTTTTTTTTTCAGTAGGTCTGGAATAAAAGCTTAGACTCATGACCCACCACCAAATGCTAGCTAGAGATTCTGGAGCTTGATCTCTTCAACTCTGCTGTTGTAGCTAGTCATCTAGTCAGAAGGTCATGGTCAGCCTCTCTTTCTCTGTGGTCACCAGCAAGCTAGAAGATATCATATAATAGAAAAGGCATTGACACAGTACCGTGTGATGGTGCAGAGACTAGTGAGGTCTGAGTTAATGGTGTGTATTGAGCTATTGCTCTGTGTCAGGCACTGATGCTGGGTGGGAAGACCAGGAGTGTAGGGCTCAGATAGTCTTGGGACAGAAGAGCTTACAAGAGCTTGGAACCCACTAGCTCTCAACCTGAGGAGATATTTTCCTCCTGGGGATATTTGATGATGTGTAGAAACATTTTGGTTTTCACACCTGGAGGGTGTGGGGTGGGTGTTGGAGGGGTGGGGGCAGTGATGGCATCTAGTGTGTGGGGACCATGGATGCCACTCAACACCCTGCACCATGCAGAAAAGCTCTCCACAATACAGGGTGAGCTAGTTTGAAATGTCCACAGTGGGGAGATCAAGAAACTGTGAGAAATGAAACATACATATGAAATAGTCATCTAGAGAGGGACTTTATTAAGAATCACAGGAAAGGGCTGGGGAGATTGCCCAGTGGTAAGGTTCTTGCAGGCAAAGTCTAAGGAGCAGGGTTTGATATCCCAGGACCCATGTAAAGCCAGATGCACAAGGTGGTGCATGTGTCTGGAGTTTGCAGTGGCTGGAAGCCCTGATGTGCCCTTTCTCTACCTCCCCCCTCTCAATACATTAATAAAATATTTTTTTTTAATTTTAAAATCACAGGGAAAAACAGATCATATACACTTCGAGAATCTCGAAAAGGTGGGCGTGGATTTTAATGGAAGTCCTATTCAGAAATGTGCTGGTCTATGAGAAGAGAGCAAGCGGAGAGGGTACTGCAAGGGGAATTGGTGAGCAGTTAACAGTCAGGTGGGCTCAGTCACATGATGGAAGGCCTTGAGAAAAGAGGAGGAGATGCCGCTGAAGACGGAGAGCTGTTGGCTGAGGCTGCTGTTAGGGAAAGGGAAGGAAGGAGTCAGCTCAGAACAGTCAAAGAGCTACATTCAAGTCTTGGGTCTCTGCTGAGCAGCACTTGAACTCTCCTAGGGAATGGCTCAGGTTTCCTGGCTGTAAAGTGGCCCCTTCTCCACAGGGTCAAGGTGAGGGTTAGCTAAGTTAATGCAGAAATGCAGGTCTGACATGACGAGGGCTTGGGCTAGGTTGGTGGCAGGGTGGAAAAGAGGAGACAGTTTAAGCAGTGAGAACACACGGATGATAAATTGGACACGAAGGACTGGGCTCAGGGAGATCTCAAGATTTCTATGGTGGCTTTATAGACAGAGATGAGAAGGTGTGAAAGGAGAATGGATAGAATAGGTTTCTTATTAGGGGTGGTTGGGAAGATGAAGTTTATAGGTCTTACTTAAAAGCCTAAGACAGTAACTCAATCAGGCTACAACTCTGGTGGGCTTTGCAGACAAGGGGTAATATGATCTGAGAGGTTTCACATAAATTACTCTGGCCACTCTGCTGAGAATAAGCCACAGAGGGAGGGGAGAAGTAGGAAGAAGTTAGTTTGGTGGTTATTCACAGAAGCCGGATGAGGATAGTGGTTTAACCATGGTACTAACAGAGGTGAGGAAAACTTGTAAGGTTGTGTGTGTGTGTGTGTGTGTGTGAGAGAGAGAGAGAGAGAGAGAGAGAGAGAGAGAGAGAGAGAGAGAGAGAGAGAGAGAGAGAGAATGGGTGCAGTGCCAAGTGCTAGGGTCAAGGGAGAGAGCTTGGAATTGACCACTGGATTTCACGTGGCACAGGCCACTGATGCCCAAGAAGAGCAGGGCTTTACATGCTGCATTTATGAGAATCATGGAAGACGAGCAATTGCAGGCAGTGAGTGTAGGCTCTTCATTTCTGTAAATGGAGCAAAGCTGATGGAGGAAATGAGATTAAGGAGTAGCTTGGGTTTTCCTCGTTTGAATGGCTGAAGGAATAGTATATTTGTATGCAGATAGGAACGAGCTCATTGAGAGGGAAAATGGTAATGGAAAAAAGGAGGAATGAATGTAAAAATCCTCTATTTGCAAACCTCCAAAGGAGCTTGGACAGGGCACTCTGCCCCAGTCTGTCCCCATATTCTGATCTGCTTCACTTGTTTCTGTCACCTGCACTTAATTCTTCATCTCCTGGGCTGGATAGATACACCTCTCAGGGAACTGCACAGCAACATGGGAATACATTAGTCAGAATGTAAATTAGACCCACTCATGCCAAAGCAGATGGAGCTCTTAATGGCTAATGTACCCTCTCTGTCTCCAAGGAGTGCTTTTTTTTTGGGGGGGGGAACAATTATTTCATGCAGACACTATTGGAAATGCACACCAGATGAAAACTGGCAGAAGCAGCCAGGATATTATAACGAAGATTTGTAGTAATTAGAAATGAATTTTGTTTTTTAATCTCTGGAATAAAGCCTTCAGATGAACCTTGTTTGCAGGGAAGGAAAAGACAAAGTGTTAAATCATTGTAAGTGGCAGATAGCTCTGGGGAGTAGGGCAAGGGTGTGTCTTTACTGAGGACTAGACTTGAACTGTGTCCGGGTGCAGGTGGGATGTTTATCACTGGATCACTAATGTGTAAAAGACTCAAAGACCAGTTTGGTTATGGTCCAAATCAGAGAATGATAAGTAACTAACGTGTGAGTGTAGGTTGGAAGATCAACAGTCTTCTTTTGGTACATGTTATTAGTGTCCTGGGTATCTTTTCTCTATTATTCTATTCTTTCTATTCTATTCCATTCCATTCTATAGGTGGGATAAAATATAAAGATTAAATGTGGCAGCCAGCTTTGAAAATGGCTCAGTGATCCCCACCTCCTGTTATCCATCCCTCCACACTCTATCATGGAAAACACAATCTGTAGGAGTTAGATCAACAAGTTCCAAACCCTCAGGCTTCTGGTTGGATTTTACCAATGGGAAGACAAGGAAGGAAGCTATAGAGAGGTTGCCTTGAGCAATTTCAGATCATCGGTGCTGCTGTCAAAGGGAGCTCTGTTCTTTCTCTTCTTCACCTGGTTTTTTGGGATCAAGGGATGGTGATGTTTTCACTGTTGCTGGTCCCAGCATCTGCACATCCTCTGTGGCTCTCTCATCCCTATCACTTTTTAACAAGTCACTTTACAAATAGCACATTTAAAATGATTTGTAGTATGTCGTGTTTTCTATCAAAACCCTGCCCTACACAGTGATTGGTGTCAAAAGTGCCTCTAAGGAATTGATTCAAAATTAGATCGGAGATATATTTGATCATATATTTAGAGGTCCAGAGCTAACCTCTTCACTGAGAGAAATGACTTGATTATCAACACTCAAATTATCCCTGGTGGTGGCTGGGGAATAAGGGCAAAGGGAGATGTCTGTAGGTACTGTCTGTAGGAAGCTTCCAGAAAAATCTCACGATGAAAACTGAAGCACAAACACCCCAGGAATTTGAAATAATTTCTGGACTCATGCTGATAATTGCTTTTCCCTGAAAAGTAACTCCTGGCTTGTTAATGATAAAGACTGAATTCTCGATTATGAATCTAATATTTATGAGATCCAAACTGCCTATCATGAGCCTAGTGTGATCTGGTTCAGTGAGCTATGAAATTGAGCTGGTAGACATTATCCATCGTAGGGTGTTGTGTGAAACTTTTTCCCTGAGGAGAATGAACACATGTCCATTCACCCCAGATAGGACACAGATGACAGACCAAAGCATTATTGCACCCAAACCAGGTTTGGTGAACCAATGAGTTTATTGGGTTTCTGCACAGAGCAGGGTGAGGGGTTGCTCACAGGAACATGGGTGACCCAAGGAAAGCTGCATTACCAGAACCACCCCACCATAGGTGACGACTCAAAGAAGCTGCACCTCTGAAGCTTCCCATGCAAATTGCAGGTAGATGAGCTGGTCAGAGAGGTCCCCCCACCCCAAGCAGTTGCTTACCCTTCATATAACCTTCGGGAGGGTCTGAACCTTTAACTTTACAGCATTGCTACAGGAGGCTGGTCAGTCTTCTCCTCAATAGCTGTTTACTGATCCTATGACTTGGGGACTTTGACTTTTTAAGTTTTAGCTTCCCTGCTCTCTTCAAGGGAAACATTTCAAATAGGAGGAATTGGTTATATCATAAAGTGAAATATCTGAAAGGGGTCCCCTACAGAACAAGAAAGCTCCATGATCAGCAGACCTATATTACTTGATCTTTCTGCTTCCCCTTCAACCCACCCCAATGAGCTCATGGAGGAAGGAAGAAGGAAAGGCTGTGCCTCACTTGCAGGTGGGTCTGCATCACAAATGGACCAGTGGGAACTAAATGGCTGCTGTGCCACAGTTTCATTCAGAGGCAGCCTGAAGAATCATGGTGAGAGAAAGTCCTCAGGGGAAGAGGTAGTCTGGGGAAGTGTCCTTGTCAGCCACATGCCACTGGGATGACTCTCCAAACTAGGCACAATTTGGGGAGGAAATCATTTATTAAAGTAACAGATCCAGGGGATGATTAATAATGAAGAAAAAGGCTGGCCACTTTCACAGATCCAAGCAGAGAGAGACACCATCACCTCCAGCCAGCACACTCTAACTCCAACTAACAAAACAGCAGGACTGCCAGACTTCAGCTCCGACTGCTCTTTACATATGTATCACTGGAATTTGACATCCACCTTAGAAATACCCTAGGAGGCCAAGATAAGGTGACACCTCCTCCAGCCAGGAGGCTGGAGACAAATCTTTAATACGCTTTTGAATCTACTGGGGGACATTCAGTCAAACTACCAAGGGTAGTAATTTACATTACTAATTCACATTGGTTTGTGGGCAATTGGCAAATAAGGTGCCCTGCTAATTGGGAGCTTGGAAAAAACGATTGGGAGGTTAGTGACAAGGAGATCTGGAGAAGTTATGTGCATGGAACTCTTAGGATGGGCACAGAAGATGAAGATATAACCAGAGGTTGACAAGATTACCCGTTCTGGGTATTTAGTCTGTTTTTTTTTTTTTTTCAGTTTGATTTGTGCTTGCTCAGTGTCTTCCTGAATACCTAAATGATGTGCCCATAACTCTGAAGCATTGGCCTGCTAAGGTCTCAATGGCTATGACACCTGGAAGGTGACATCTTGCAAAGCTTGGGTTGTGATCTATAGGACAGAACCTATATAAGAATTTGAGAATCAGGCATTAGGGACTAGAAGGGCCTTTTCATTATTCCCCACAACACCTCATTGGCTATCAGTTCCTTCCTCTGTGATCTTCAGTTTGGTGGGATGGAAGATCTTATTGCCTGAGAGGAGAATCCTTTCATTAAAGAACAGTGGACACTGAGTGGGTCTGAGGGCCTTTGTGGAAATTCTGCTTGACAGGCACTGGGGGATCAGGGTTGCTGGGGTGAAGGTCCTGATTAGGAGGGATAGCATTAGTCTCTCACAATGAAAACAGGGGACTTTGGAGTTCAGGAAATGCACTAGCTGAATTTCTTAATATGCCCAATATCTTTAGCTCAATGAGATCCTATAGAAACCCTGCACACAAAACCAACAAAGACCCCAAACTCACCCCAGGAACAGTATTTGGCCTGCTTCACCAGATAAAACATTTCCTTCGCCCAAAGTGCTGGCAGAGGCAGGCTGGGAGGGGGCCATGGAAGGGATAAGGGGAAGCCTCTGTGTCCACCTGGGACTCAGACTAAGTATGGAGATAGCAGTTGATTCTTTTCCCCTTGTCTGCCTTACTTACCAGTAGTGGCCACTGTATTAGGTTTCAGGTGGAAGCTTGGCCAAATTGACATCCCTTGTGCTAATAAGAGGTTAACAGAGGCTAGAGAGATGCTTCAGTGGTTAAGACACTTGCCTGCAAAGCCTATTGGCCCAGGTTCAACACCCCAGGGTCCATGTAAAGCCAGATGAACAGAGTGGCACATGCATCTGGAGTTCATTTGCAGTGGTTGGGGACCATTTCTCTCTCCCTCTCTCTCTCTCTTCCCCTCCTTGAATATATTTAAAAATATAGGGTAGCAGATGGGACTTAGTGAGTCTCCTGTTCTAGGAAAATAAATTTTCCTTAGCTGAAGGACATAGTAAATGCTGAGATCTAGAGCTTGACTCTACCCTGTCTACATCTTTATAGTTCTTTCCTTTAATAATACAGCCTTCTTATTTCACTTCTTTTTGACAATGTCCTCTTCTACATCTCTTCTTCACAACAATCTTATTATAATAGGTTTTCTTTTTATTATTGTTTTGTAAGGTAAGGTCTCACTGTAGCCCAGGCTGACCTGGAACTCACTGTGTGGTCCCAAACTGGCCTCAAACTCACAGCGATCCCTTAGCCTCTGACTTTCAAGTGCTGGGATTACAGCTATGTGCCATCATGCCTGGCATTTATTCTTACATGGGTTCTAGAAGCTGACCTCCTGTCTTCATGGTTGCAATACAAACACTTTAGAGACTGAGTCATCTTCCTTGCCTACACAGCTTTTGAAATTCAGATCATGTTCATCTTCTTTAGAAATGAAACCAGGTTGTTTGTAGGAACATGGATGTAACTGAAAATCATCATGTGAAGGGAAACAAGCCAGGCTCAGAAAGACGTGAGCTGCATGCTTTTCCTCTGTGCATTCTGTACAACAGAAGACGAGGGAGCAGAAGGGGGCACTGCTGGGTAAGAGAGAGGAGACCAGTGGGAGGGAGACCGAGTGTATATGATATGTACACATATAAAACTGTCATGATGAAAGCCATTACTTTGTACAGTTAATATACACTAATAAAATGAGGCAAATCATCTAACTTCAATATTAAGCTTGATTCTAAAAGTTTCACTTAGGTTTATAAGCTGTTCTCAGTCAATTTATTTATAGTCTGAGTTAATCTGTAGAAAAGTTGAGAGCCTGTTTTTTTATTTTTTCCCTTTGTTTTGTTTTTTGTTCTTTTCGAGGCAGGGTCTTACTCTAGGCCAGGCTTACCTGAAACTCACTCTGTAGACCCAAGTTGACCTCAAACTCACCCTGCTACCTCAGCCTCCTGAGTGCTGGGAATAGAAATGTGTACCACCCGCCATGCCCGGCTTGAGAGCCTATCTTTTTATTTTCAATTGAGATTATCCTCAATTAAAACTCCTGCTAATAGATTTCCTAGGAGAGCCTTGTTTCTGGAATCCTCCTCTGCACACTTGATAGTTACCGGCTGTGACAGAGGTAAAAGAGACCATAGTGGTCATTTTTCACTGGTAGACTGAGGAAGTGTAGAAACCAGACCAGAGAAGAGTCTGAGAAGGGAAACCGCACTGGCCAGGGTGCCAGAAACTTCTTTTTTGCTTTGGTGACAGTTCTTGGTCTTGCACTCATGAAGGAGGGCTTGTGAAGGTGTTCCTGTGCTGATCACAATTCCCGTCCAGGTGCAGGTGCACACCTGCTGCTCCTTTGGGACCACATGCCAGCTTCCTTGGCCAGGTGTCATGGCCTCGTGGCTTTCTACCATTGACAATGATCTGCTTTTCAGATAACGCCTTCCAGTCTGTTTTCTGTTGCTGCTGCTGCTGCTCCGTGCAGAGGCGGTAAGTCTGCTCTGAGGGCAACTTCTTGGAAGTGAATCAATTCCCTTTCTTTCTTGTCTGTCGAGTCTCCTTGTCTCTTCCCGCCTGCTGCTCTCTGGGCCTGGGAACCCTTCCTCTCTTCTCTATCTGTTGAATGCCCAGTTATTTAAAGGCATAAGTCAAGTGTCAGGTGGCCTGAGCCCTCGTCCATCCTCCTGGACACACTCTTCTTCTTCCAAGTTCTGGCTTATGTATCTACTCAGTGTTTTCTGCTTATATTTATATTTTACTCTGTGCCTTCCCCCTTAAAGTGCAACACTCCTGTTGCTGATCTGAGCTTGTCTCTAAAACTATCTGTGTGTCTTGCATTTTGGTCCCAGTGACTGTGGGACAATTCCATCAAGTCACCCCAGCAACAGGTAATAGGAGAGTCCTCATGTCAGGTACTACACTGAGAGGTTTATATGCGTTCACTCACGCCACCTTTAAAACCTTGTAGGATGTTTTCCTTTTAGAAGTCCCAACTTGCAGATGTGGAAAGTGAGGTTTAGAGAGGTTTCATTCCTTCCCCAAAGTCTCACGATGAAGTGGTGGATTTGGGTTTCAAATTCATGTTCCTTGTCACTCACTGCACCTTGTAGTGACATCAAACCAGGTAATGTACACGAGATGGTAAACACCCTGCCTGGTAGAGTGTCTTTGCTGGTGTGGCTGTAACTTTATGCAGCAGACTCTGTGTGGACATGTGACACACTCTTCCAGCTTTATTTTATGACGATGCCATATACCCTAAGCACCTCCAGTTTCTAGGTAAGTCTGCTCAACAACGAAGTTCTGAGAGCAGGAAATTTGCCCAAGGAGTGAATTAAAAGGTTCAATCTTCCCAGGTTGTCCTCTTCCAGTACCCACATAGAGCCAGATGAACAAAGTGGTGCATGCATCCGGAGTTCATTTGCAGTGGCTGGAGGCCCTGGTGCACCCATTCTCTCTCTCTCTCTCTCTCTCTCTCTCTCTCTCTCTCTCTCTCTGCTCGCAAATAAATAATATATATATATTATATATATATAATATATATAAAGCATAAAGCATTTGGGAAGATATCCAGGTCTCTCTCTCTCTCTCTCTCTCTCTCTCTCTCTGTATTGTTAGTAAGTTTATGAATGTCCTTGATATTAACAATTATAACATGGCTTCTCAATGTCAGACAAGTGCCAACGCATGTAAGCCTGAGCAGAGATGAAGAACTCTCCGAAAAATATACTCAGCATCACAGACCGTGGATGGGCAAGCTCTTAGATAAGAAGCAAGTGAGTACTGTGTCCACAGGGGAGCTCCCTCCTTCATGGCCCTGCTTGCTTCAAGTTCCAGAACCCAGGACCATGCTGTCACATATAAGTACTCAGCAAACAGTGAATGAATGTTCTAGAAGAAAAAAAAAATCCCTAGCTAACCTAGTCTCCTCTGCTACGTGTGAAGACAGAGCTTGACACATGACAGGGATGGATGGGGATAAATTTTGGGTCCTGCCATTGTGGGATGAGAATTAAATTCCAGTTCAGGGGTGGAGAGATGTGGTTAAGCTGCTTGCCTACAAAAGATGATGATCCAAATTCGATTCCCCAGTACTCATGTAAAGCCAGATGCACAAAATGGCATATACTCTGGAGTTTGTCTGCAGTGGCTCTAGCCCTGGCATGCCCATTCTCTCTCTCTACTTGCAAGAAAGGAAGGAAGGAAAGAAAGAAAGAGTGAGAAAGAGAAAGAGAAAGAAAGAAAGAAGAAAGAAAGAAAACGTATTTTTTGAAAATAGAAAAACAAATCCAGCTCAGTGTTGGGAGAGCCAGCAGTTGAGGACTGGAGGTAAACCCACCCACAAGCTTACAGAGCAGGAAAGAGGGTGCTGTTTTCCTTAAAACCAAGTGAAACAATGGATGCCAGAGTAAATCATCTTTCAAGAACTGTGACATGAAAAAGCTCAGTGCCCTCAAAGGTCTACAAAACCACCAGTGTTCAGCCAGGTCCCCAAAGCTATGTTCTGTCACCTGCACTTGTCCCTGGCCTCCCCCTTGGTGTCACTGGCCTGGAGGGGGAAGGTCCAGGTCGAGCTGCTCTCCTGGTACCCATACTGAAGGCTTACTTGAACTCTTGTTCCACAGTCACAAGCCTCCAGACGCAAGCCGCTGCCTCCCCTCCCCGAGCTGGCCCAGGACAAGGTCTGGGTCAAGGCCCTCTACGACTTCCTGCCCCGGGAGCCCTGCAATCTAGCGCTGAGGAGGGCGCAGGAATACCTGATCGTGGACAGGTGTGATCCGCACTGGTGGAGGGCCAGAGACCTGCTGGGGTGAGATGCTCCTTCCCAGGTTGTCCTCTTCCAGCTTCACACGCTAGAAAGCCTCCCAGGCTCCTGTCTCCCCAGGCTCCTGCCTCTTCCCTCTGCAGAGGACAGCTTGTCCCAGACATTGCAACCCACAGTTCATCCTCATGGCTCCATCGGCTTCCATGCAGGCAACCTTGCACACCTGCTTCACATGCTGATGGCCATTTTTCAAAAACAAAACTGTGTTGCAAATCCAATGACCCTCTCTTTCTAGCCAATCTCCATTCCACAGAACCAGGTGGGCTACCAATTTTTTAATCCAGGGGGGAATCAAAGCACTCAGGCCCCTTACTTCAAAGAGCACATTCTTCCTGTTGTTCCAATGCAGACCAGCTGACCCAGTCTCAATGGCTGTAATCTCTCAAACAATTGCAGGTGAACGGGCAGCAGTTTTGACCCAAAGATCTTTCTTTCTATGCCATCTCCATCTGCTCACACAAGTCCATCTTTACGTAAAACACCCCTGCACTGGTTCCCAGGACACAGGCAGGCAGAATGCAGCAAGCCTCTCACACAAACTGCTTCTGGCACAGTCCTGACAAAGTTCTTTTTCACCCTCGTAAACCAAACCTCACAGTCCATAGTTCTCAATACATTCAGGTCTTTTAACTCTGACCAGAATGATCCAATACACTGTACTTACAGCACTACAAGGCACCTCTTAGGACAAGGTTTCCAATCCGTCCATATTCCTCCTGCAGATCAATTCCAAAATACCAAAGCCACAGAATCAGGGTTCTAGCAGCAACAGATGACCCTGCTCTCTGGTACCAAAACTGTTGCCGTCAGCTTTCTAGTTGCTGCACAGAAAGAACCCAAACAAAAGCAGCTTGTGGAGGAATGGGTTTGATACGGGTTATACGGGTTGCTGATAATTAATATTTGTAAGCAATACGGGAGAGAGAGAGAGAGAGAGAGAGAGAGAGAGAGAGAGAGAGAGAGAGAGAGAGACAGTTTTAGAATCCTTCCTTCCCCCTCCTCCTACTCCGAGTTTGTCTTTTCTAATGCCAAAGAATTGTGCACAGGGACAGAATTAAATTTTAATTTCACATTTATTCTAATATAGTAAATTAGAAAAAGGGGAGTTGGATGGGGAATTTTCCCAGTCACCATGTGAGAAGTTACAGAATTCTCCAGCCAACAGTGTGGGGAGAACACGTGTCAGAGGGTTTTAACAGAACTTATATTATTTAGCTAAATAAGCAGCCCAAGAAAAGATAACAGAAAGCTCCCTTTATGAGAAAGAGAGATTCATGAGAGAAAAAGTCTGGAGCCTGCCCCCCACCCCAGCCAATAGCTGGGGTGGGGAGATAGGCCTTACCTTCCTAAGGCCTAGAAATCCAGCAGTCTTTCTACTCCATTGCCATGTGGGGGAAGAGGGCCCACTTCCTCGAGGGAAGAGAATTTAAGTTCTTCCCAGGTGAGCCAGAGAGACAGCTGATTGGTTTATATTTGACCAATCAGTTTTAGCACTTACTTTATAGCTCTAACTAGACACCTCCCACTCAGGGGAGAGGTCTGACCGTCAAAGTCACAGGTTTATTTGGCTTATGGACTTGAGGGGAGACTCCATCCTGGCAGGGAAAACGATGGCATGAGCAGAGGGCTGGACATCACCTCTGCCACAGCACTGCAAACAGCGGCAGGAAGGTGTGCCAAACACTGGCAAGGGGAAGCTGGCTTATAACCCCCATAAGCCCACCCCAACAACACAGCTCTAGTGAGGTTCTAGTTTCCGAATTGCCATCAGCTGAGGATCGATCTATCAGAACACATTCATTTGTTTGTGGGGGACACCTGGATCAAACCATGACAGTCGCACTTAATTATTAATGCCTGACTTTCATCTTGGGTGGAGCAGTGTGAGGAATATTTGTGTTCTCTGGGAGAGAATGCGGACTCTGGCTCCTCATCTTGACCAGGATCTCAGTATTATGAGCATGAGGTTCACCACCCTCTTTCCTGCATTACGTTTTCCTGGGAGCAGTCAGTCTCTCAGGGGTTCTGAGTGTGTGCTTCACGCGACTGGGACTTTTCAGTGAAAAGGGCATTGACAGGCAGAGGACTGGCCTCATCTGTACGTGGTGCCTGATGCCACGCTCACACGTAAACAACTGTACCCATTTTGATCTCACAGTTAAGTGTGTATAAGATGCTCATAAAATACTGCCCAAATTCTGATTTGTCACTAACCCCAAAGTCCATTTCCCAAAGTAAAGATGCACCACCGTCCATTCGTTGATCATTTTCAATGAGCACGTTGAACTAGTCTAGTATTGTTTATAGATTTAACTTACATAACTATTATCACACTTGTTTTTTTTCCCTTGGGGGTTATTTTTTTAATTTTTAAAAATCTTTTTTACTGACAACTTCCATAATAAAATACCATGATGATAACCGCCTCCCACTTCCCTCTTTTCCCCCTTCCAAATCTTCCCTCTAATGAATCCTTCTTCTTTCAAGGACTCTCTCTTCTATTTTGATGTCATTTTTTTCCTCCTACAATGCAGATCTTGTGTAGGCAGCATCAGTCACTGTATCACACTTGTTTTTATTTTTCACTTTTTAAAAATTTTATTTGTCTCTTTTCCTCTTTGAAAACATCCTGGACAGGTGTGGTGGCACATGCCTGTCACTCATCACCCCTGAGACTGAGGAGGGTCTGGAGTTGGAGACCAGCCTGGAATACACAGAGAAATTGTATAAAATTATTTTTGCAAATAAATAAAATATTTTGAAAAAAGAATGATCAGTTGGCAATGAAAATATTTTTCTTTTTAGCAACTTAGTAACAATGACTTTGATTTAGCAACTTAATTAGTAACAATGACTTTGAATCCCCTCTATCTTCTTAGGGTTTACGTAAAAGTTAGCACAATAATGTCATTAAACATATGTGTGTCCACACCTTCAGTTTTACTTTGTTTTTTGTTTTTTTAATTGTTGTTGTTTTTGTAGGAATGAAGGCTTAATCCCAAGCAACTATGTGACTGAAAACAAGCTCACCAATTTAGAAATCTATGAGTAAGTCTCCTCCTACCTGTGCACTATGGTTAACCTTTGCAAATCAGGAACTTTCTGGAAGCTTCAATATATAGATACTGTTTTTGGTCTCTAAAAGGAAAAGAAAACAACACATTTGACAGTTTTAGTCATAAAGAGACTTCTGATACTTATCATGGTTGATTCTGAAACTTCTCTCTATTAAACTTATTTCTGTTTTGTTTTTCATAGCATTGTTTTAAAATAGTGATGCTGTTTTTTTTAAATAGTGATGTTTTAGTACATATCCTAATAGAAGATTTACTTTTAAAACTACATTACCATCAGTGGTAAACTGGATATAGTATATAGGTCAGTTATTATATTTGGCTTGCATTTTGATATGTTTAGAAGTATTTGAAGATAAGATTTAGATGGAAAGTCTCATGGTGGGCAGTCGTTTATCTTGTCTTTTCAATGGATCTAGGCTCTCCTTCAATTTCTCTGCCATTTGTAAAATAAAGTGGATTCTCCAACCCAACATGAGAGCAATTTGGTTTAAAGGGAGTATGTATGCAAAGTTATTTAAGAGATTGTTGGTTCGCCAGCTCACTCTTTCCTGACCATGGGATTCTGACTTGGTTTCCAGTACCAGATATGAGTTCTCTCCCACTGACCGAGCCTCATGTCCAATCAGAGAACAGTTGGTTACCTGCAGAGGCTTGTGCCACTATTGCACAAGTGTGTACATCTTGTCTATCTGGTTGATTTCGTAGTTTGCAGGGTCTCCTGCTTATCCATGCCGTTGGTGACCATTGGCAGCTCCCACAGGGCTGTCCAGAACTATGAGGGCTAGCCGGGAGCTAATGTCCCTTTCAGCATAATATCCTGATGTCCTGTGACTATAACCTGTGGTGTCCTCAGCAATAGGGTCTTATCTTTTAGCTCTGGCAGGTAATCAAATGTTTTGGCAATGGCCTACATTATTTTGAGGGCCTAGTGGGTCTCCCTAGTCAACATCTCACTGTTGTGGGGGGTGGGTAACCCAAATCTGTGCCTTGGATCTAATAGTCGGTGGTTGCAAGCAGTCCTAAGTTGTTTTTTTTTTTTTAAACAACAGCCGATTGCTTCGTCATGGTATCCTTTAAAAAAATTATTTATTTAGGCTAGAGAGATGGCTCAGTGGCTGAGGCACTTGCTTCCAGTGCCTAAGGCCCGGGGTTCAATTCCCCAGTACCCACATAAGCCAGACCCACAAGGTGGTGGCCCTGGTGCTCCTTCTCTCTCTCTCTCTCTCTCTCTCTCTCTCTCTCTCTCTCTCTCTCTCTCTCTCTCCCTGTATCTCTGTGCTTGAAAATGAATAAATAAAATATTTTTTAAAATTACTTATTTGAGAGCATGTGAGAGAGAAAGAGGCAGATAGAGAGAATGGGTGCAACAGGGCCTCCAGCCACTGCAAAGGAACTCCAGGAACACTTGACACCTTGTGCATCTGGCTTTCCGTGGGCACTGGGGAATCGAACTGGAGTCCTTTTGCTTTGCAGGCAAACACCTTAACTACTAAGCCCAGCCCTAAGGTTTTAAAAGAGAAACATTTTATAATAAATTTACACTGTTTAAGCACGCGCCTCCTCCCCTGGGGATCTTGCAGTTAGCAACTATTTCCAGCAGGTGGCACTATATGATACCAGCTCTGACGTTAAGACAAGCTTTTGAAACCCCCCCCCCCACTATCAAGGAGAGAGAAACCTTGGTTTTACTACTTCCTTAAGCTCACCTAAGAGCACATCCAGTGATCTCTCTCTAAAATAACTCTAATCCCAACGTTTTTTAAAATATATTTTTACTTATTTATAAGCAGAGAGAGACAAGAGACAAATGGATGGTTGTTCCCCAGGCTCTGCAAGCAGGCTCCAGATGCAGGCATCACTTTGTGCATCTGGCTATGCGTGGGTACTGGGGAATCAAACGCGGTTGCTAGGCTTTGCAGGCAAGTGCCCTAACTGCTGAGCCATCTCTCCAGCCCACTCCAAAAAAGTTTTGGTGAACAGTGTAGACCTCAAATGGAGCACAGCTAGAGAGGAGAACACAGGGTACAGCTGAACTTCATGGTCTTCCTCTCCAAAGGCATGCCCCTCAGCTCCATCACGAAGTGGTTCTTTCCCCCCAATCTCCACTCCACATGCCAGATCCTGCCTTTGATTTATTCCTGGCTCAAGATTCCAGGGAACCCAAGATCTTGGGGCGCTGAAGCCCATTTTAGGAAACAGCTTCACAGCTATCTACATATTGCTCAAGTCCCATGGAATCTCACTGCTGCCTTGGGCTGAAGGCAGCAAACTAAACAGGCCAGTTCAGAGATCTTGTATGAAAATCTGCCAAGAAAAATTAGTCCAGTCTGGATTTCTTAGAAAATTAAGGACACATGGGTGACAGTGTCCACCATGGTATGCCTGGTGGCGTGTGGGTGTTGGTGGACACTCATTGCTCAGGGATGGTTCTTTTCCTTTTTTCGTTATTCATTTATGAGCTCATTTCTTCCTCTGTTTAGACTAGGCTGAGCCTCTGGCGGTGACTTCCTGTCTCTCGTGTAGATACTGGATCATTTGAATTAAATGGCTCTGGTGGTGGAGTTTCTGTGTCATTTCTTTGGATTTAAATGACTTTTAGAATATTTTATTTATTTATTTGACAGAGAGAGAGAGAGAGAGAGAGAGAGAGAGAGAGAGAGAGAGAGAGAGAGAGAGAGAGGGAGAATGGGCACACCAGGGCCTCCAGCCACTGCAAAGGAACTCCAGATGCATGTGCCACTTTGTGCATTTGGCTTATGTGGGTACTGGGGAATTGAACCTGGGTCCCTGGAATCTGCAGGCAATCACTCAACCACTGAGCCATTTCTCCAGCCCTTTAAATGACTTTTAAAAGCCATTCTTTTTAATGACTTCAATTTTGAGAAGATTTACTGTAAATTGTTATTTCTTTTATAAAATAGATCTGGGGGCCGAGGAGATGTGTCAGTGGCTGAGAACACTCGCCACACAACATTAGGGTCTGAGAGGGTCTGATTCCCAGCACCCACACCAACATCTGGGTGTGGTCACACACATCCATGACACCAGTTCCAAGGAGAACGGAAACTGGATAATTGCTGGGGATCATGCAAAAGGCAAACTCAGGGATCAGTGCATGCATCGAACACACACACATACACACACCACAGACCACACATGCAAATAAATAGACAAAAAGATTTGTAAAAATATAGACATAGTCGCTGTCATTAAAACTGAAATTTGTTGATCACTTACTCTGTGGCTTGTACTGTTGAAATTACTGACTGCTCCCCTAGATTAAGCACCGAGTGTAGGGAGAAAATGCTTCGAATCCAGGCATCACCATTGGCTAGTGCTTTGGTTCTGGGCAAAGTTGCTAAAGTTTCTGACTGATCTAAAAACTGTGGATCAGGCTGGAGAAATGGCTCAGCTGTTAAAGGTGTTTGCTTGCAAAACCTAGTGTCCTGGGTTCAATTCTCCAGCACCCACATAAACCAGATGCACAGTGGTGCATGCATCTGGAGTGAGTTCATTTGCAGTGTCAAGCCCTGGAGCACCCATACTCACTCTCTGTCTGTCTGTCTGTCTGTCTGTGTCTCAAATAAATAACTAAAAACATTTTTTAAAAGTGAGGACAATAGTACCCTTCCCATGTGGTACATAATAAGTGTTCAATTTATTCCAGTGATGATGATGATTATTATTTCTGGGAACCATGATGTTAGCAGGAAAGCTGGTGACCGTTTGGTCCTCTCCTAGTTTTAAGGTGATCACCACACCTTAGTTATTTCAGCCCCTTGAATCACATTCTGTGTTCAATCTCAGTTAATTGTACCGTGGGGATGTATGTATCAGATGTCACTTGCTCTAAGCATTGGGACTATGACACAGAACACACACAACCTTCCCTGCCTTCATGGTAACGACAGTTTTGTGGGGAAAACAGACACTAAACAATCCTGCATTCAAAAGCAGATTGTGGTGCTATAAAGAAGGGCACTATGGGAAAAAGCAAGGGGTTAGGACAGTTGGGTTAGAGAAGACCTGTCTGAGGAAATGACATGTCATCTACAGGTGAGGGTAGGCAGCGAGGAGGACAGCGGGCCACCATGCACTTCTTATGAACACTGGTACTTAGAAAGATTTATGACCGCTTGATTTTAAATGCACAGTTAAATTATCAACATTAAATTATAAGAATTCAGTTTTTAAGAAGCCCTCAAACTCAATGTGTCTATCTTATATACTATTTATGAATCTACATAAATGAGAACAATTCTAATTCAAACTCTTTTCTAAATGTCTTTAAACAATCGGTCCTATTTATAAGCTCAGTGAATTAAATTTTTTGAAAGATTTAATTTGCATTAATAAAGTGAATGTGGCCAATTCTCCTGGTAAATACTTCACGTGCTTCAGAAGGCAAATTTAGAATTGAAATAAACTCTATGTAAGTCTTCAAAATATATTAGGAAATCTAACAAATTAAACTTATAAATAGGGAAGATCGGGCAGGAGAGGTGGCTCTACTTTTAAGGCACCTGCCTGTAATGGGTAATGACCTCAGCTCCCAGGTCCTACCTAAAGCCAGGTGCACATAGTGGCACATACGTCTGGAGTTCATGTGCAGTGGCAGGAGGCCTTGGGGTGCCTATACTCTCTGTCCGTCTTTTTCTCTCTGTCTCTCTGTTTTTATTTATCAAATAAACAAAACGATTTTTAAAATGCCCAACTCCAATATTCACATTATTTGGTATTAGTTTTGTATCCAATGCTAAGTGTAGGAGTTGCCTATTTTTAAAATCCTGACTTTCTACGTATATATTTTGATTTTTTGGCACATGTGCGATGTGTATGTGTATTGTGTACACACGTGTGTGCAGATGCATGCCTTGCACACACGAGTGTGCAGAGACCAGGGGAGACGAGAGAGAGCACTTGAGGCAGGATGGTGAGCAATTGTCCCATGAAGGCTATTCGCTATCATCTATGAGGAGGCCATGAACCTAGGAGAGTCAGAGGAGTACAGAGAAGTTTGAGATGGAAAGAGAACGAGACTCATGAGAGGATGCCAGGAGGAACTTCCTGAGAAGAAAGGAGGCTTCCCTGCTTTTTCTGTTTGTGTGCCCAAACCCAGCATTCGATGAGGATGATGATTTCTGAATCACATGTTCAATCGTTAAAATTCCATGTCAGTATTGTGTGTCAGAAGGCTGATTTGAGCTATGATAAAATGAACTTGAAATCAGCAAGATTAAACTGGATAAATTGAAAATGTAACAGTACATTATTTTTTAACAGTACATTATTTCATCAGATTTAATGTTACAGTTTTCTGAAACAAATTCTGAATTACAGGCTTTCAAATAAAGAAAATACGATGTTTTTTAAATTAAATGCAAAATTTAGAATTTAATTTTTGTTGCCTTTCCAGGTGGTACCATGGAAATATTACCAGAAATCAAGCGGAACGTCTTTTGAGGCAAGAGGTAATTCAGTGTTATTTACCATCAGGTCTGGGAATATGTCCAACATTTCTGAGATAGTTACATGGTGAAAACTTTAATCATCTGGGTGGTGTCCTTCTTAATCCCAGCCCTGGGGAGGGATGCTGAGGTCAGAAGATCCCTAGGAGTTCGAGGTCACCCTGAGACTGCATAGTGAATTCCAGGTCAGCCTGGGCTAGAGTGAGATCCGACCTCAAAAAACCAAACCAAACCAAAACAAAACAGAAATCAACAAAAACCACTTTAATACAAAAGGTGTATTACTTTTTATTCTTTCTAATCTGAAAATATTG
>PVHP010028245.1:0-23272 GCA_004024765.1 Zapus hudsonius | reverse complement strand
TGAGAACTTCCAGATACTCCATGAATGACAGGATATACGCCATTCAGTCGGTCAATTCTGGCATGTGTCATACTTGGCTTGGGAAAATCTTATAAATCTCTCTTAAAACCCCAAACCTCCTGGTTCTCTGAAACTGATTGTCTTAATATGAATAATAAATACATTTGAAAACAAGTACTTTCTCCAGCAGTATCACACATTTAAGTATTTGTTAGTGTGGAGGGATACAGAGAAGCCAAGTATGGGCGAGAACTGGTACAATGCAATCCGCAACGCAGCCCCAGAGGTGACACACAGGCACCATCAACCCGAGGAGGGCGTGAACCCCAGCAGCTGCTCGATGGGCTTAAAGCGCCACTCGTCGGCCTCCAGCTCTTCCACCAAGCCAGCCAGTTTTTCCATCCGAGCAACTTGCTGATCGTGCTTCACCTGTTTAAGCGTGGATGCCACCTGATAGCTGAAGATGGACTCACAGAGGAATCTCTCAGAGCCATCTTCTAACATCTCTCCAGCTCCTTTGGGGTAGGTAAAAAGGGCTTTCCGTGGTGGGGCAAGGTCCGAGACGCTGAAGCCAGACCCTGTGACCGAGCTTCCACTGATCCCACCAGCTGAAGAGGAGGAGGAAGAGGCAGCCATGTCTGCTAGCAGAATCCTCTCTTCACTCCTCCATTTTCGTAGTCTCCGCAGGTAGGCTCCCAGGGTCAGCTCCCCGCCAAGCGCCCGGAGGTCCTCGAACCCTCGGCTACTTACCTCCGAGGCTTCGGCACAGCCCCGCCCCTAACAACTCTTAATACCTTGCATAAACCATTAATTCAGTCAGTGGCTGGCCATTTTTAATTGGTATTGGCATATTTCATCACAAGTGGTTATTTTTATATTGGCCACTTTATCTAAATTAAAATTCTACCCTGCATGGTACCCAGCATAGTGGCACACACAGCACTTAGGAGGCAGTTACGAGGATCACCATGAGTTCGAGGTCATCCTGGGACTACAAAGTGAGTTCCAGGTCAGCCTGGGCTAGAGTGAAACCCTACCTTTAAAACACACACACACACACACACACACACACACACATTTCACCTAAATGTACCGTTCTTAGGATGTGACTTGAAAGCCAAAAGTCACAGACTCAGGGGCCTGAGCATATGTTTTCACCTATGAGCTTTATCAGAGATAAAATAAGAATAATTCAAGCTATCAGTCCTTTATCTGAAACCTTGAGGCAAGGGATACTTCAGTTTTTCATAGTTTAGGAATGGGCTATAAAAGGGATATACCCTGTGTGGAGTTAATCCAGTGAGACTGAGTAACAACATCAGATTTAAGAAACTAATATTTAAAAAAATATTTTTATTTATTTGTAAGCAGAGAGAGAAAGAGACAAAGACAGAGAGAGAATAGGTGCACCAGGGTCTCTAGACACTACAAATGAATTCCATACTCATGTACCACTTTGTGCATCTGGCTTTACTAGGGTACTAGAGAACTGAACTCAGGTTGTTAGTCTTTGTGGGCAAGCTCCTTAACCACTGAGCCATCTCCCCAATCCAAGAAACTAATATTTTTGCAATAAAATAAAAGGGTGAATATTTTCCCTAAGTGAACTAAAAAGATTAGAAATACCCTCATGTCAGTTTACACAGGGTATGTATAATCATTACATCATATTCAGATTTCACTGCCAAATGATCTACGAAAAGAGCTTTGGTTCTGGACTGTAGAGTCAACAACAAGAGGTAGTGGATCTGTACCACCAATCCTAGGTTACTGTAGGATCAAGATCCTATGACTGCTATATAAGGCATTATTATCATTATATTTTGTGAGAAAGCCCAGGGTATATAATAAATTCAGTAGGCAAGTTCAAGTGTGGACTGATACCAATTAACAATGGTACAGTACAGAAAGCTTACATTTCAAGGCAAGAAGGCTTTGCCATCAACTAGGTATGTGACAACAAACTCTTTAGTCTCTTATTTCAGTTAAAGAATATGAAAAATGAAAACTAAATCATCTGTCTTGCAGAGCTATTACAAATGCTAAATATCTCACCCAATATGAAGATGGTGTAGTGTTATGTTCAGTAGATCTTACTGCTAATAAAACTTTTCCTTAAACTATTCCTCTCTCCCTTCCCTCCATCCCTCCCTCAATTCCACTGCTCTTTATCTTTCAATGTATTTCTTTTTTTTTTTTTTTTTTTTGGATTTTCGAGGTAGGGTCTCACTCTAGCCCAGACTGACCTGGAATTCACTATGTAGTCTCAGGGTGGTCTTGAACTCATGGTGATCCTCCTACCTCTGCCTCCTGAGTGCTGGGATTAAAGGCGTGTGCCACCACGCCCGGCTTTCAATGTATTTTTTAAAACACTCAACTTCTCACTACCAAAACAAAACAAGTTTTAAACTGCAAGTTGGCATATCCCATAGCTATCCTTTACTAAATCTTACCTAAAATATTACATGCTATGTTCTAATAGCAACTGAACCCGAAGATCATTTGTGCCAATACAGTGCAGACTCCTATCTGCATAGGCTGCCACACTTCCTTGGATATACATTCAAGCAAAATTTCACTTCTATATTTTGCTTGCATCTGATCAAGTAAAAAACTCAATTGTAAAACTAGCATGGGAAAATAAAGAAATATTTAGTGTAGTAAATTGGCTGCCACTGACTCGTGATGGCTATAATCTTTATCTTGATTCTCTGCCTACCTTCTTTCATATGATCCTTCACAAACAGACCACTGAAAGGAATGTAGCAAGATATTCTACAATGGTTCACTCACCATAAAGCCTTTCAAGATGTGCAGGCTGCTTTTTATATTCTTCTTGTAGGTGGTCTGCCTCTTCTAGAATACAGCGATATTCTGGAATCAGAAAGTTTGTGTTTCCCTCATGAACCTGCAATTCCTTATTTAAAGATTAAAAACAAAAGCACTTTAATGGTCAAATCAGTTCACTGTAGAGTATTTATAATTTTAGAAATCCTGGCATTTGAAATAATGAATGCTATTCCATGACATATGTACTTACTTTTAAAGCATCAATTAACTGCACTTTCTTAGCCAGAATCAACTGGTACTCCAGTTTCGGGTGGATGAGCTTTAAAGTGTGTTTGACTGACACTTCATTTATCTCTAGAAGAAGTTGGCCAGGCACAATTAGATACATCACTTTCATTAGAAGTATTATTATTACAACAACTGCAAAGAAATCTGAATGAATGATTTTCTTTTTTATTTTATTTTTTACCGTATGATATGTTGAGATTAATTTTCCTTTTGGTCGCTTCTTTAGAAAGCACATCTTTTAGGATGGATATTGTAGAAATGTTGTCAGACTTAAAAATTCCTTCTCCTTTTCTACAAAATCAACATATTTTTAAAGAAAAACTATAGAAGTGGCCCCATAAATATATTATATATCTCTGATAATATAAAGCATACTTAAAGCATATATTATATTAATTCAGCTTCTGAACCCGAGACTAAGTATCCTACTAGATCTATGCATCATTAAGGCATACTTCATATTTCATTTAAAATTCCTGATTCTTCATTGTCAATATTTTCAGCAGCTAACCTCATATACGAAACATAGAATTGCTTGTTTACGTTGATCAGGTCAGTGTGTTTTCCTTTGATGTCATCGCATAAATTATGACTGTATGTTTCATCCTTAAAAGAAATCTTATATCAGACCTGAAATTATAATTGATGTTTTTCCAGGACTAGCACACACTGCCATTAATTATGGCAATGCAACCCTCATTTTTCTTTAAGAAACCTGGCTTTGCAGGCTGGGGAGATGGTTCCATAGTTAAAGGCTCTTGCTTGCAAAGCCTGATGGCCTGGGTTTGATTCTCCAATGTCCACATAAAGTCAGACACAAAATGGCTTGTGAGTCTGGAGTTCATAGTGGCAAGAGGCCCATCTTTTTTTTCTCTTTCTCCTTTTCCCTTCCTTCTTTCCTTCCTTCCTTCCTTCCTTCTCTTTACTTTCTCTCTTCTTGCAAATAAACAATAAAAATATTTCAAAATAAGAATAATGAAACCCTGCTTTTGCTATTTGTGGTGGCTCACATTGGGAAGAAATTGCTAAAGAGGTAGGGGCAGGAGGATCAAGAAACCATGCTTCCCATGCTAGACAAAATGGAGCATGCCTGTAATCCCAGCACTTAGGAGATGAAGGCAAGAGGATCAAAAATCCAAGGTCATAGTCAATAAATAGGGATTCACAGAACAGCATGGACTGTCTCAAAGAAAGAAAACTCTACTTGTCCTTCCTCTCATTTCTTAAATTTCATGGCTTTTTTTTTTTCTTTCAGGTACGGTCTATATCCCAGGCTGACTAGAAACTCATTCTATAGCCCGAGGCTATAGTTCAAGGCTGACCTTGAATCCATGGTGATCCTCCTACCTCAGCCTCCCGAGTGATGGGATTTATGATGATTAGGTTTTGTTGTCAACTTGATTTTCTTAATTATCTTGGGTGGGTCTTTGAGGATGTTTACAGAGACTCAGGAAGCCATTAAGTTTGGGACAGGGTTGCAAGACCTCTGCCCTAAGGCTTTATAAAGAGGAAGGGGATTTCTTTCCTCAAATTCCCCCCACCCACCCACTCCTGCCCGTTTGCTGTTTTAGGTGTGTGGTGTTGGTGATGGGTTGCTCTCTGCTTGGACCTGTGAAAGGGGGCAAGCCTCTTTCACTGTTTTGGAATTTCCCCTGGATCTATAGCCTCAATAAATCCCTTCCTCCCATAAAACTGTGCCTGGTTTGGAGATTCATCCCAGTGGCTAAGACAGGATTTAAGGCTTGAGCCACTATAACTAGTACATCTATAAAATTACAGAATAACTGCCCTAAATCCATTACAGGACTTCAGAAACACTTAGCAGTATACCCATGACACTGACCACACTGCTCCACAATGATACTCCAACCTGTAGCTTTACTAGAACTAGTGGAAAAGAAAGTCCTGGAAAGATACATGGATAATGTGATGATTTCGTCCAGGTGTCCCCACAAACAAATGTGTTTTGAATGCTTGGTCCCCAGCTGATGGCAGTTTGAGTATTAGAACCTTGTTGGAGCTGTGTTGTCAGGGGCTGGCTTATGGGGGTTATAGCTATGGGGGTTATATCCAGCTTCCCCTGCCAGCTTTTGGCATACTCTCCTGTTGCCAGGATGTTGGCCAGGAGGAGATGTCCACCCTCTGCTCATGCCACCATTTTCCCTGCCACCAGGGCAGGCCTTTTAACTGCTGAGCCATCTGTCCAGCCCATTCCACACATTTCTAATTTAAAATTTATAGGTTTTATAAACACTGTGCTATTGTTACTCTGAAATGGTATTTTAAAGATACTGTCTAACTAGTTAGTATAACATATAACATATTGGACATTTAGGAAGGACACTAATCCCTATGTATTCATCTTATCACCTTCCTAAACTCGTTAATTCTGCTTTTTAATAACTTCTCTTAAACAGTATAGGTTTTCAATCATATTAGTTGGACATTATTCCTGCTTTAAATTAAAACTTTGATGTTATACATATATCACCAGTATATTTGTTAACCCAAATTAAGTTAGATTTACCTGTAGGTACTTTCAAGTTGTGTATCCAGAAAGGTGTTTTGAAAGTAAAATGTCACACATTCTCCTGCAGGAGGCTTTTCAGGAACTTCAGGCAGGCAAAACACTACCCAGGAGTGAACTTCAGCAAAGCTGAACTGGCCTGTTAGAGTCAATGTATTCATGGGTCTGCAATTGAATAGTAGATGATGTATGCATTTGTATGTGAATCAATGAAAGCACTACATGTGCACATGTATAGGAAGAATTTTGCAATTGCAGCTAAATGAATATTTTAATAAATTAATTAGAAACAGGGTCTCAGTATGTAGCCTAGGCTTGAACATATGATAATTCTCCTTAGCGTACAAGTTTTGGGATTATAGAGGTGAGCCACTATGCACAGCTTAAACCAATATTTTAAAAATTAAACTTTCTTAATTTTACCTTTAAAATATAGGCTGCTACTGGTAAATCCCAGTACCAGAATTGGGTGACCCCACAATGGGCTGTTGGTTAGAGAGGACTATGGGGCTCACAAACAATGCAGGCCATTGACAAAGCACTTGGTCACCCACCAGATCTAAATGGTAAGCCCCTATTGCTGAGGATACCACAGGCTGTGGGTGCAGGACATAGATCATGCTACAACCCAGATGGAAACAGCTCCCTTCTGTTTCCATCTCTCATAGTGATGTTAAATGTTATGCAAGCAGCTAGGAGATAAAGGTCACAGACAGCATGAAAAAGCAGGGGATCCTGCAAACTACAAATCAACCAGCCAAGCAAGGTGTTAACACCTGTATAATAGTGGTTCACAGGCTATGGGTGTAATCAACTGTTCTCTGAATGAATATGAGACCTACTCAAATGGGACAGTGTTCATGTCAAGTCAGAAACCACTGGCTTGGTAGGTCACGGTCCCTAGAGGGAAAATGCCACCATTCTTTGGCTAAAAGGAGGAGTTATGCCCATCAGAAGTCTTCTAAATGCCTATGTTTATCACCTTTCATCCATGTGGCTCTCATTCTAGGCTTAGAGAATCTGCTTTTCACAGAGGGCAGCATATATGGGGAGACACAAGAACTATCAGTATGACAAATAAAGAAAGCCTGCTGCCTAGCATGAGATGACTCATCTCTATCACATCCACCAGGGACCAGGAAAGTTACAGAGAAAGTGGCGGCTTGAACAATGAGTGCCACTCTCAATGCTAACCTGAGAATCTCAAAACTCTAGGGAGCTGGCAGTAGACATTGAGTTGACTCAAAACTCATCAAAGCAGAAAATCAAAGGCTGCTAAGAACTCAACACTGAGGAGACATATAACATGCTCCCAAGGCTCAGGGAACACTGTGGAAGAGAGGGCAGGAAGAATATAAGAGCCACAGGATGGCAAGGTATATTCTGAGGCATTGCCCTCCCCTCAGAAACTGACTGGTACATTCATGACCCTACAGTGAATAACAATAATCCCACTGAGGAAGGCCCTCAGCAGAAATGGGGGCTGGGGAATAAGGATATAGACTATAACAGTATATAAGATTATAACACATAAAAGACTATGACAGATATAAGACTATAACACAATAGGAATCTGACAATTTCAATATATTCATATATTAAAGTTATCAATAGAAATTAAGTTTTCTTAAATTCATCTTATATATCAAATAAATGAACATTTTAATTTGTAAAAAATGTGAATGTGTGAATACACCTGCACTTGTGCTGGGTATTTGTGATAAAAATAGATTTGTTTCATTATAACAAATTTTACAAATATCATTGGGTTTACTCAGGTATATTTCATTGTTTAAAAGTTATAATATTTAAAAGTATCTAGTTCCCTAGTGTTACTTCTGGTACACAAAACTGCTTCCATTAATGCTAACCTTGACCTTTTATTAATGCATGTATATGTGGTTGTGGACATGTGTATGCACATTCATATGTGTGGGTGTTATACATGTAAGTATGCATGTTTGTGGAGGCCAGAGGTTGATGTCAGGTGTCTTTCTCATTAGTATTTGAGACAGGGTCTTGCACTGAACCTAAAGATCACATATTTGGCTAAACTAGTTAGCCCTAGGGATTCTCTTGTCTCTACTTCTCTGTTGATGGGTACATAGGTATATGCCAGCATGTCTAGCTTTTACTTGGGTGCAGTGATTTCAAATTCAGGCCTTCATTCTTTCACAGCCATCTCCCCAGTATCCTAACCATAACTTTAAGGAAAATAGACTAAAAATATTTTATTTCTCAGCCAGACCTGGTAGCCATGCCTATAATCCTAGGGATTTGGGAAGCTGAGGCAGGAGGATACAAGTTCAAGGACAGCCTACATAACTTATTGAGACCCTTTATCAAAATAAAAATTTTAAAGGCTGGCTATACAGCTCAGTGACAGAGAGTTTGCTTAGTATGAGTGAGGTCCTGGTCCTGGGCTAAGTTCCTAGTGCCAAAGGAACTAAAATTAGTGAGCAAAGAAACAAGAAAACCAGGAATCAATTCAATGTTTCCAGAAATCTTCCTGGGGAGTTTTCTTCCTTATATCATAACCAAATTCTATACACTTTTTATTTATTTATTGGCAAGCTGCTTTAGAAAGAATGTGAACTATGGCTTTGGTCCTTCTATCAGGAAATAACTTACATTTCCAAGCATTTTCTCATTTGCAAAATTGAGACATGACCTGTCTTGCTTTGAGAATTAAGTGATAATAGGGCTGGGGACAGCTCAGTCAGCAGAACACCTACATAATATGTGGAAGACCTGGGTTCAATCATAGAACCTCATGTGTGTGGGTGTGATGGTATGTGCCTGTAATTCCTCTAAGAGAGTGAGTTTAAGGCCCTGTCTCAAAAAAAAAAGTTGGGCATTATGAAGCGTGCCTAATAAAATTGTTATGATACATAAGCACATGACATAATACATACCACAAATTATCCATAATTATTCATCTCTTTCCCTTCCCCTAAGCCTATATTTTCTTGTCCAAAAAAACAGGAGGATGCTTAAGTTGGAATGGAAGTTAGAAATAATGGAAACTATTGTAATCAACCGCTCTATCAGTATTCCTCACAGTATATAAAAAAGGAAATATGATGTGGAGCCTAATGCCATGAAGCAAGCTCACAGGGAGCCATTGTGCCATCTTAATGACAAATATCATCTGTTCATAATAGGTATTTGAGGAAGCTGCTACTCCAATGATCTCAGAATGGTAAATAAAATGACAGGGAAGTTCAACAAAGCTTCCAAGATAAGAAAGAAGCTTGTATAGATTAGAAATATTAAAGCCATAACTAGATACTAAGCCTGCAAATTAAAATAATTTTTAAAATTAGAAACAACTCGCAGAATTTTTACTATAAAAATAATTTTAAAAAGCAGACTTGTATGAATAGTGTAGTAATTTAAAAATACCCCACTTTCCTGTGTCCTACCTGTCATGATCAATAAAGTGAGTTCGTTGATGGAGTGAAAGAGGTTTGATGTGGTACTGGCGGACCTGACAGGTTTTGGGTTGAATTCTTGGAGTCACATATGCTTGAAGTGTGCCATACTGGCCTTCAATTGAGCGAATCTGATACAACATGAAAGAGAAAAGAAAGAAGAGATTGGCAGCATAAATGTATTTTCTAAATGTTTAACTATCAAATACTTATATCCTAATCTCTCCAATATAATTTTAAGGGATATAATGACAGCTACTAAACACTTTTTCACTATAATATAGAGAAATTAAAAATGATCTTAGCAGTCTTTAGCCTCTACATGATCCCTCCCATATGTTCTCAGTTAATCTGTCTACATTTGCCAATCCTATGCCACTCCCAGGTGGCATACATTCTTAAATGCTATCCTATATATCTCAAAAGATAAGTATGTAAAATTCATAAGAAAAATTGTTGAAATCTAGACATTTTTGTTGAATAGATAAGTGAGTTTTTGATATACCTACCACTCAAGTGGAATACTTCATTTTCTCACAAAAAGAAATGTTTCAAAGAATTTAATTCCTGACTTTCTATGAAAATAGAAAAGCCCACCATAAAGTAATGACATATTTGAATTGAAAAGTTCTTCTAGAATATTGTGAATATGATTGGTTGGATCTTTTGCAAATGCAAACACTAAAAATGTTTCCTAAACTGTGATGACTTAAGTTTAGAGCAATGTTCAAATTGTCAAGTTTCTCCCACTGGCCTCTCTTCCAGATCTCTCTCTTCCAATTCATGAGGCAAAAGATACTACAAAGCTAAGCCTCCTTAATCTAAAACATTAATTCACATCTTTCTTGGCACAGTAGGAAAACCACATGTTTTACCTAAGTAGTAAATATAAATAAAAGTTTAAAGCAAGATGTTTTACAAATGGGAAGATGGGAAAGATAATAAAAGAATGAATAAAAATATAGAAAGAGACTAGGAAACTGGCTTACTTGCTTGCAAGGCCTAATGGCCTGGGTTTGATACCCCACTACCCATGTAAAGCTGTGGGGAGCTGTTATTGTGCCTTAAACTGCATCAACATTTGTTTTGAAGGTCTCTGTTCTTCCTCCTACTAGCCAATGCTAAGTTCCTATTTTTCTGCCAAACTTTCTCCTGCCTGCAGTTTTCCTCCTAGAGATCACATGACCCTTGCTGTGGCCAGGTTACCTAGCAACCTGGCTACCCTAATTCCTAAGTAACCGCCCAGGCATCCCCTTCTGCGAAAAGATATTTAAGTGCTGTCTGCCTTGAATAAATGGATGTGATAGAAATATCGTCTTGCCCCATCTCTTGCACCTCTTGTTCCCCTCTCATTCTCACTCCTTCTCTAGAGCCTTTGCTGATGGACCCACTGGCTGGGACATAAAGCCAGACTCACAAAGTGGCATGTGTGTCTGGAGTTCGTTTGCAACAGCAGGAAGTCCTGGCCCACCTGGACTCTACCTCTCTCTTTCTCTCAAGTAAATAAATAATTATTTTAAAAAATGTAGAAACGACAGATCTAATAAGTCTATTTGGGGGAATTTTTTTAAAGACTAGGCTGACACTGGTTACACAACTTTTCCACAATAAAAGGATCATTAAAATAGATCTAACAAACTGGGATGAGCCCAGATGCCCATAAACAAATCAATGATTAAAGAAAATATGGTACATGTATGTACACAACAGAATTTTACTCAGTGGTGAAGAAATTGAATGTCGTATTTGATAATATTAAGGATTAATAATAGTATTGTAGTTATGTTTTTTAAAAATAGTATTCATCTTTTAGACACACAAGGTAAAATGTTTGCAAATAAAATCATAAATATCTTGTATTTGCTTCAACATGATTTCGGGTGTTAAGTGACTTAACAAGTTTGTCATTGGTTGAGCATTGCCGAAGCTAGTGATAAATACATGAAAATTCATTACTTTTATATATATTTGAAACATTCCATAATAGAAAATTAGAAGAACTGGGCATGGTGGCACACATCTGTAATCCTGACAAGATAAGCACAAGTTCAAGGCTATCCTGAGTGAAACTTTTCGTCATGTTCTCTTTGCCCAACCCTTACCTACCTCTGCCCCCCCAAAAACAAATTAGAAAAGAACTCAGAGAAAACTTTAAGAGCAATAATTTTTTAAAAAGATAACTGAGGGCTGAAGAGATGGCTTAACAGTTAAGACATTTGCCTGCAATGCAGAAGGTCCTGAGTTCAATTCCCCAGTGCCCATGTAAAGCCAGATACCTCTCTCTCTCTCTCTCTCTCTCTCTCTCTTAAATAAATAAATAAAAATCTTTTAAAAAAAAAGGTAAATGTTCTGAATGCCAACAGAAGATGTTACAGTTGGGATAAACTAAAACCCAACTGTCAATCTGAAGACATTATTCCAAAATGATACATTTTTCAGAGAAATTCAATGAAAAGAAATGACAACACATGTAAGATCTACCCAATACAAATGGAAGTTCAAACATTCAGGAGTAAAGGCAATCTCTAACATTTTCTTTACCTTGAGTTCCAGCCTGGTAGTATTTGCTTGGCATCGATAAGTGGCAAGAAGAAAGTTGTCATTTGACTGGGAAGAATTCAAAGTTGAGGAAAAGGATGAATTCATATTTCAACAACAAAATCATCATCAATAACTATAATAATAATGCCTGCCCCTTACCTAAATACCTGTCATCTGTGCTAAGTGCTTTCTCAAAAAAACAAAAACAAAAACAAGACAGGAACAGAAATAGGAAAGGAGAAGGTGAAGAGCTAATTGTTAAAATTCAGTGATAAATGCATGGAGGTGATTATAATTGTCCTTCTACTTTTATAATCTCCACAGTAAGTTTTCTGCTTTAAGAAGCCATTTTCCTAGAAAACAAGTTTTAAAATTACCATAAAATAATAATTTTAAAGAATTCTGTAGTGCTATAAATACAATAGGCTAAATTTTATTATTTTTATGTATGTGTGTATGTTTGTGTGTATGTATGTACACATATATGTACATATGTATGTGTGTGTTTATGAAACAAGACTCATGTATCCTAGGTTGGCCTTGAGCTCACTATATTGCCAAGGATGATCTTGTCCTCCTGTCTCCACATTCCAAGTTCTGGGATTACAGGTGTGTGCCTGGCTTATGTTAGGCTCATTTGGTACTGGGGATGGAACCCAGGGCTTCATGCATCCTAGGCAAGAGCTCTATTAATGAAGCTACATCCTTGGCCCCCAAATGGGTTAATTTTTTATATTAACTTGAGAATCAAAAATTTCAAGTTTATGCTAATTGGGTTTTGTTTGTATATGTGTGTTTAAAACAGAGTAACATGTAACCCAGACTGGCTTTGAATTCACTATATAGCCAAGGATGTCCTTTAACTACTGTGTTGGGATTATAGAAATGAACTATGATGCCCTGATAATTTGACTTTTTAAATGATCACATAAACATAGGCTCTTTATGTTCACTCTCAAACAGAAATGATAAGGCATATCTTGAAAACATAAATGGACATTAATGATTATTAACTCTTAATAAAACATTTACTATGAAATTATACTCAAAGTAAGCTCCTCACAACTCACAGCACTCTCTCACACACACTCTCTGTGGTGCTGGGATTGAACACAGGACTTTATACATGCTGGGAAAGTACTCTACCATGGAGCTACATCCCCAGTCCTGTTCCTACCCCAGCACTCTCTCTTCTGGTCTGATTTGCCCTCTTCAGTGCACCTCATCTGGGCTGTCTTTCCCCTACCTTCTCTCAGGAGTCACATCTTGCTCTGAGACTACTGTCTGCTAGTACTAGTGGGTTAGTCCCAATCAATGGCATGAGCTCATTACAGGTACTTTGCATATGTTATGTGCTCAACAAATATTTGCTGAGTGAAACAAGTACTCAACAAGCCCAGAAAAAAGTGGAATATCAGAAAGGGGAAAGGAATAGATTGTATTCAAATGAAGCAAAATGTAACAGTATAGAATTTTCAGGACATTTTGAGAACTTCAATTTGGCAGACATATGCATTGGAGGGGAGGTAGCAGCTGGTGAGATAATGAAGAGGTGGAAAGTTTTCTGGGTCACTGTGAAAAATCTGGACTTAGTCCAGCAGGAAAGGAGAACTGAAAAGCTATGAGAGATGACAGTGATGTTGTAGGAAGACCTCTCTGGTACAGCAGGACTGGAAATAATAAGCAGCTGGACAGGAGGTGAGAAAGTGATGGAGGAGGTTGTATGCATCAGGACATGGTGAGGACCTACGCTGAGTCAGCTGAAGGGGGCCAGGGAAACTGAGGATAGGGATGAGACTCAGAGGAGTCTGGAAAATGAAGCACAGGACCTGGGGTCAGGACAGTCTGAGGACAGGAAAAGGCAGAAGGAGATGTTAAGGGAAAGCAATGAAGGGAGCAGCAGCACTACCCAACTTCATAGCACTTACACTCATGAAAACAGAACAGCAGAAATGAGCATGTGAGGAATTTTTTTATATTTTCAACTCACCTCAGAATCACAGCTGCTAAAGCTGACAACAGCAGAATTCTTATCCACATCAAGTAAATCTATTGGAACATCACTCTACAGATAATAATTAAAAACATAAAGGAAAAATTCAGATGGAAAAACCTAAAACTGTACATAAAATGTTCTAAGATTCCCTCTAGTTCTAGTTGATTTGCATTTTTAAATCTAAAAGTACAAATGCTTTTGACTTATATTTGATAGTTTATGCTACTTTTCTGTTTTCTTTTGTTCCTTTTTGAAATGGGCTCTTACTGTGCATTGGAGGCTGGCATTGAACTAGATCGTCCTCCCTCAGCCTCTTGAGTATTGGGATTGTAGACCTGTGCTACCACACTTAGCTAATAATAGTTTGTACTTCTAGAAAGTAAGTTTAATTAATGAAGAATGAATTTTATTTCATAATCATCTATTTTTCAAACTTTGGATTATCAGAAACCTTAGAATATCATGATTTCTTCCTGGTTCTGTGAATGCAAAAATAAATAGGTAACCAAGGGCTTTAAAAAAAAACAACACATGGCCATTCTGATTGGATCAGTTCGTTTTTATCAAGTTGAATTTCATCTGTAACACAGACGGCCATCCATGGAAATCTCCTGGGCACAAGCAGTTTGTAGAGGAAAGCTGTTGCCCTGTGGTCTGCTGAGAATGGGGCTACTGGAGATGCTCACTGTGGGAGCCTGTGAGCTAATGTGACTAAAGAGAATATTCTACCACTTAATGATCTTATCTCTCTTTTGCATCTTTCTAAGCTTTGTCTTCTTCCTCCAATTTATTAATTTTTAACATTTTATTGACAGCTCCTCCAATTATTATTTTCTCATTTTCTTATGGGTTTTCAGCTAATTATTTTTCACCCATTTATTTCCAGTTAAAACAAATACAAATAAATATATAGAATTACCCATTATTATCCCTAAATTCACCCTTTGAGGTTATCTACTTTATCTATTGGCCCACCTAGAAACTAATTGGCTAGTAAGCTATGCTGTAAGCTAGCATCTTAGTATTTAGAAATTCAAAAAAAAAAAAAGTTCTAGTGCTGGAGCATGGCTTAGTGCTTAAAAGTGCTGCTTTCAAAGTCTGATCTCATGGGTTCAATTCCTCAGTACCCACATAAAGCCAGATGCAGTGGTATATACACCTGGAGTCTGTCTGTCTGCAGAGGCAAGAAGTCCTGGCATGCCCATTTTCTCTCTTTCTGCTTGTAAATAAATAAAAAACATTAAAAGTTCTACAAAGAATATTAAGTACTGGGTTTTATTTTCTCCCCCTCCCTCTCTTTCATTTTTTGAAACAGAATCTCATTCTGTAGCCCATGCTGGCCTGAAACTCACTATGTAGCCCAAGCTAGACTCAAACTTTTTTTCAGTCCTCTTGAGTGCTCTAATGACAGGCATGAGCCACCATACCCAGCAAACACTAAAGTTTTCTAAGTCACATTATGAATTAAGATTCTCCCAGAGGGTGGCCAAAGGAAATCATTATTGTCCTTTTATTCTCTTGCTGAAACTAAAGCTCATAAATCTTTTGTATGATTAACAAGCACTAGAGAAATAAAAACCAAAGATATAATAACCTATGAATAAACTGATTAGCTAACAGATGATTAAGAAGCCATAAACATTTAAATTACTCTCTAAAATTAAAAATGTTCAATAATGATAAGTGCACATAACTGGTCTACAAAAACAGATTATCATAAAACTATGAAATTGGGCATTCTGCTTACCTGTATTAAGACATTATCAATTGCAGTCTGCACCTCTAAGATAAGGCTATAGCTGGCATCATCTTTGTTCAGTGTGAACTTGTCGTTTATACTAAATGAAGGAACAGCCGATTTTGCTTTGCTGGACTGAGAAAACTGTTGATAGTTCTCCCTTTCCTGAAGGACCTTATACTGCAGATGCTCTAGCTCACTCCTGAAGGAAAACACACAACCTTGTCACCCACAAGCAAACATCAGAGAGCCTTTCAATGTGCACAAAATTTTGAGATAGTTTCTTTTGGAAAATGGGTTTTTATTGGTTGAACTAGAACTTTTACAACTGACCAAATAATCCCACATCATTTATCACTGATAAATTATAACATTTACTCAGTTCCATAACAGCAATATTAGTATAGTGGTATTAAGACAGGTTTAAAATCATCAAGTCACCGGGCAAGGTGGCACATGCCTTTAATCACTGCACTTGGGAGGCTGAGGTAGAAGGATTGCTGTGAGTTCGAGTCCAGCCTGAGACTACATAGTGAATTCCAGTCAGTCTGGGCTAGAGAAAGACTCTACCTTGAAAAACCAAAAAATAAAAAATAAAATCATCAAGTCCAATACACTGACAAGGTAACAGCTATATACAGTACTAATCACAAGAAAAATTAACAAATAAAACACGTGAGACTCTCGAGGAATGAAACGTATGAACCTAGTAAGAATGTGCTGTTCCATAAGACATTAGGGCAGACGCACAAAATAAAATACTAGCATTTTAGGAACCACAAAGATAATCATGAACCAGTGGTCCAGTTTACGTTCTATCAAATGTTGGGGCAGATTCTGTATGGGCACTGCCAAGTCTCATTCTGGTTCCAGCAAAAGGCTACATGCAAATGAAGTAAACAGAAATTATGACAGAAAAACATGAAGTATAGTCAGCCTAATTTAGGGGAAGTTCTAAGGAAAAGCCTAGATGGGATGTATGCAATAAAAAAAGGAAGACATTCACTTCCCTAAGAAACCATCACTAATATAATACTATCTATTTATCCCACCAGTGTCCCTCCATGTGCAGAGTGAATGAAACAATATAAACTTCTAACAGAGCTTATATTCTAGTATACTCAAGAAGGGGAAGACTTTGTTAAAAATAAAAGGTACTGTATGGAGGACTAAATAGTATTAACTGTACTAGATATACTTTTTTTTTTTTTTTTTTTTTTGGTTTTTCGAGGTAGGGTCTCACTCTAGTCCAGGCTGACCTGGAATTCACTATGTAGTCTTAGGGTGGCCTTGAATTCATGGTGATCCTCCTACCTCTGCCTCCCGAGTGCTGGGATTAAAGGCGTGCGCCACCACGCCCAGCTCTGTACTTGGTATACTTTTTTTCAAAATGTATTATTTTATTTGTGTGCGTGTGTGTGTGTGTGTGTGGTTTATATGCACTGGCATGCCAGGGTATCTTGCTGCAACAAACAAATGCATGTAGGGCTTTATGTGGGTGGTTGGGGAACTGAATCCAGGATGGTAGGCTTTGTAGTCAAGAGCCTTTAACCACTGAGCCATCTCTCCTGACCATCTACTTGGTATTCTTATTACATGAACTAAGGTATCATGAATGAATCTGGCATACTAGTGTGCATACAATTTGCACTCCTAGTGGCCTTTATGATCAAGCCTGTACAATTAGTAACTGTGGAATTTGCTGCCTTAACAGTTACTGTAGCCTTCAACTACCACCAAGGAGGACAGTCTTCACTCCACTAAGAAGCTAGTAGAGGGCTGGAGAGATGGATTAGCAGTTAAAGCATTTACCTGCAAAGCAGAAGGACCTGAGTTCAATTCCCCAGGACCCACATAAAGCCAGATGCACAAGATAGTGCATGTGTCTGGAGTTTGACTGTGGTGGCTTGCCTCTCTGTCTTTCTCTCTCTCTCTCTCTCTCTGCCTTTTTCTCTTTTTCTCACTCTCTCTCAAATAAATAAAATTGATTTTTTAAAAATGTTGTTACTAAGAGATTGGGAAGATGGTTAAGCAGTTAAAGGTGCTTGCTTGGCAAGCCACCCACATAAGCTGGATACAAAAAGTGGTGCCTCTGGTGTTCATTTACAGCAAGTGGCAAGAGGCCCTGGCAAATAAATGAAAAATTTTAAAAAGGATTTCAGGTGCACACAGTCATTAAAAAAGTTTCAGCAGCCCTTGCATCTTCATTGTACAGCAACCTTATATAAGTCTGGCGTCCCTTTTCATAGGATGTGTGAAACTGAGCATGCTGTGAAAGTAACCCCAGCATCTAAGGAACTTGATGTTTTACAGGACTAGGAAGAAAACTTGTTAGCCAAAGTTACAGCTCAGAAAGGTCCACATTGAACAAGTCAATGAGAAACCTAGCTACTCATGTCATCTTCCTTCTTATGTCTGTGAAAAACAAAACTAAAACATTACAACTATCTACATTTAAGGAAATCAAAAAAAATTGGATCTAAAAAAATATCAGAAAGAATAATAATACATAAGGAGCTGGGGAAATGATTCAGAGGTTAGAGATGCTTTCTTACAAAGCCTACCGGCCCAGGTTAGATTCCCCCAGTAAGCCACACAGAGCCAGATGTACAAAGTGGCACATGCATGTGGAGTGTTTGCAGTGGCAATAGGTTCTGGTGTACTTAGACTCTCTCTCTCAAATAAACAAAATATTTTTAAAAAGAGGCCGGGTATGGAAGACCGTGCCTATAATTACAGCACGTTGGAAGTGGAGACAGGAAAATCAGGAGTTCAAGGTCACTCTGAGCTACAGAGTGAGTTTGAAACCAGCCTTGGCTTGAGCCCTCATCTTAAAAAAAACAAAAACAGGGGTTATGGAGTATCTCAGATGGTAGAGTGCTTGCCTAGCATGCACAAAGCGCTATATTCAATTCCCAGCACTACATAAAACTGGGAATGGTGGTGCATGTCTGCAAACACAGCACTTGGAAGATGAAGACAAAAGGATCAGAAGTTGTAGGTCATCCTCATTTCCATAGCAAGGTTAAGGCCAGCTGGGAATATATGAGACTCTACTAAGAAAAGAAAGAAGATGAAAGAAGATAAAGAAAAGAAAAGCAAGCAGGTATGCTTCTTCAAGCTCCAGAATATTACTGTTAATTTTCCCAACCCAGAAATTTTTCTTTGAAAGGTGATAAAGTATATAATTCCTGAAAATGGATACAGCAAGTCCTTCTATGAGTAATAAAAGAGATAACCAAATACTTTCATGAGATGAAAAAAGAAAAGCAAAAACTCAGACATTACCGTAAAGAAGCAATTTTATTCTGCATCTCCTGATTAATTTTTAGTCCTTCTCCTGGCCCACTTTCCTTATGTGTGGGCTCTGTTGTCAGACCTGTAATCCAGCCTGTAGAGATGAATCACAGTCAAACACGACTGAGTGCTTTCTGTCAAAGTGTATGGCAGAAACCCCAACTATACTTCCCTTTGCCCAACAATTTCAAGTTAACATCTGGCCCAGAACTTCGTTAAAAACAAAATGCAACAAAATTCAAGCTGGAAAATATTCAAACCATAATGGAAGTATTTAGTCATTTTGTGACACTATTTTTGCTTGAAGCACTATAATGCTATGATGAAAAGTATTTCTCAATTCTTAAAAACTTTAGTTTTTCGAGTATGGCATAAGTCAGCACATTACAGAAAAAAGTAACTGAATGGGCCTGCTTGCCTGTTGGCTCAAGTTTGATTTTCCCAGTACCCACATAAAGCCAGTCTGTGGCTCGTTAACCTGGGCAAGAAGCCTGTACACTCCAACTCCTCTCTCATACAAATAATTAAATGAAAATTTTTAAAAAGTGGCTGAAAAATAAGAATGGCCTATTACAAATTACTTTCATGGGAATTTAAATGTTCATATGACTGTTGTGAGACTATAAAATCTAACTCTTCAAAAGAAAAGTTTTTATAAGAAGTACATGTAGGCCACAATACACTTTAAATTTCAGTAAGTACTTTTCTTTAAACCAAAGAATGTCATGTTATGTTCACAGGTACTAGAGATACCCTAAGCTCTAAAAGTACTATTTAAATGTATAGTTTATAAATCAATAAGGCTCTCCTCCCACTTTTTTTCCAATGTTGAAGATCCCAACCCAGGGCCCCACATATGCAAAGCAAATTCTCTACCACTGAGCTAAATCCTTATTTCTTAACCAATAAAGCTTATAATGCTGAGGGGAAGAGTGGCTTACTAATAATAGTTATTCAAAAAGAAATCATCAAAATAAATTTATTAGCCAGGTGTGATAATGCACACCTGTATTCCCAGCACTTGGGAGGCAGAAGCAGGCGAATGAGTTCAAGGCCAGCCTGAGACTACATAGTGAATTCCAGGTCAGCCTGGGCTAGAACAAGAACCTACCTCAAAAAAACAAACAAACAAAAATAATAAAATATAAATAAATAAATAAATTAAATTTAGGCTTTTGCTATTCTTCAACTACTGATTATCATTTACCTGAATATGTTGACAGCACAATTTCATCATAACCATCTTTCCCTACACAACCACCTTGGATCGACGTGATACTTTCAGATAACATCTAAAGTAAAGAACAACACTTCATTAGTATCTAAAAGTTTCATATGTCTTTTAAAATAAGCTACAAAACTTAACTTCATGTCTTCAGACATTTAACACATATTTACTGAATATTTATTCTGTGCAAACACTGAGTTAAGAAGAACAAAATCCAGAAAATTCCAGTATTGTTAAATTTTGGAAAGAAGATTTGAAATGACTATAGCACTCAGTTAACAATATAACCACATATTAAGGAAAAATTACTTATAAAAAAGAAAAAATATTGTATAGGACAAAATAGCCACTAAATTTAGTCTAGTATATGAATTTGATGTTTTCTCCAAAGTTTGTTTATTTTATTTTATTTTTTGTTTGTTTGGTTTTTAGGCAGGCTGACCAAGAACTCACTCTGAAGCCAGGCAGCCTTGGGCTTGTGGCCTCCCTCCTATCCCTTCTACCAAGTGTACTGTGATTATAGGTGTGAGTCATCATGCATAGTTTCTCTGATCAACAAACTATGCATCTCCCTGTACATTTTTACATTAACTTCTAGATTTTCTCTACAACTTTAAACAGTTATAAAGAATGCAATTTCAAGTTTTAAATATTATTACTTTAACATAAAATTATTATAACTTTTAATCATACCCAATGAATCTAAGTATCAGGACAAATTTAAATATATACCACTAATTTTAAAAATGGAGAAATAAATCCCTTTTTGATACCTTAGAATGTGACATTATTTGTGATGGTCTGAATCAGATGTACCCCATAAACTCATGGAGGTTGAATGTCTGGTTCACAGCTAATGGCAATTTGGAAAATAGAGCCTTGTTGGAGGAGGTGAGTTGTTGAAGGCAGGCTTCGGGGGTCCTATAAATGGCTCCCCTTTGCTAGAGCTCAGCTCACTCTCCTGCTACTGTTGTTCACCTGCTGTGGCAGAGGTGATGTCCAGCCTTTGCTCTATCATCTTTCCCCTGCCATCATGATACTATCCCTCAAGACTGTAAGCCAAAATCAACAACTTTCGTCCCATCAGCTGTATTTTATTGGGTGCTTTATCTCAGCAACTACAACACTACTCTTTTTTTCTTTGAACTTTTTATTTTATTTCCATTTAACTGCAAGCAGAGAGAGAAAGAGTGGGCATGTCAGGAACTCTTGTCACTGCAAACGAACTACAAATGCATGCACCACTTTGTGCATCTGGCTTTTTATGGGTACTGGGGAATTGAACTCGGGACATAAGGCTTTGCAAGCAAGCACCTTCTTTGAAATTTATTTTTATTCCATTTCCCCTATGTGCTTTTATCCTAATGTATGTAATATATCTTAAAATATACATATATGGAATGTTTATACCTCTCGACAAACAAAAAATATACATTAAAATTATTTTCGTGACACAAAGTGGCCATGTCATTCATGACCTCACAGTGGCTAATGCTATCTACACATGACCTGCATCGTAGGACATTGAAATAGAACAGGAACTAGCTCAAAAGAAGGGATTCAGTGGAGGGAGGAGAAAGGAGTGTGGTGGGAGAGGATTATGATCATGGTATGGTATAATTATATATATATTAAAGTATGGAGGTTTTCAAATTCTATCATTATAATTAAAAGAACATTCTATCATTACAATTATTAGTATTACTTCTATAATCAAGACAAATATAAAAGTAACATTCTGCAGGGAATATGTATCATGAGATGAATGATACTTTATTTGCTACCAAATGTACTACAAAATGATATTACATATTACTAGAAGGAGACTGACTTCATCAGTTCTACTGCTTTTCATTTTTACAGATATGAGCTAGGAAAGCAGTTGCTATGTCATTAGAATACAGAACAGGGGGACTTCTGGTTAAGATGCCAGCATAATAGACATGGTGGGGAGGGCAGAAAAACCACACAAGACCCTCTTCTACCAAAAAGTGAAGGTGTGTTAAGAAATGATTAGCTCCAGCAGAGATGCAGGAGAGGCCCCGAGCTTCTAGCAAACACAACCAGCCAGGGCTCCTGTGGTCGGCTGGGAAGAGCTATGCACCCAGCTCGCCAGACCCAGCACAAGGGTAACTACAGTGAGAGGATTCTCCACTCACACCAGTCTCCCAAAGTCAAAAAACCTGAAGAAGAAGACAAGAGGGACCAGCAGGGCAGCTCCTGAAGGAGAAGATGCCAGGGACCAGCCGTGGAGATCCTTAACAGATTTAGGCACCCTCCCCTCCCCCAACCACCAGCACCAGGAACCTCTGGGAGATCTGGGGACTCCAAGGGTCCAGAGCCACCCCTCAGCCACACGACTCAGCACAGCTGATCTGAATGGGAGATCCACTGAGCCAACCAGCCTAGCTGAGTGCACAGCACAACAAAGAGGGAACCAGCCTCACACTCAGCATAGGCGAGACCAGAAGCCACCCCAAACGGTACCAGGGCCATTTTACACTGGGGTAATACCTACCCCAAAGCCAGGGATATAGGTCTGTACCAGAAGTGGTAACAGCACATTCCATGTCAGGGCAGATTACATGTTAAGATTTGATGTACTTTTGGTCAGCTTTGACATTCTTAAAACAGCTGGGTTTTGAGTGAAGTTGTCACTTTTGATATCTCTTTATTTATAGTGTCTTTTTGTCTTTTTCTTCTGTCTTTCTTGGAGATAGGGTCAACTGTCAACTAAGATTACTATATCCAGCAAAGCTATCCATCACAACTGAAGGATAAATAAGGACTTTCCACAACAAAAACCAGCTAAAAGAATATATGGCTACAGCCAAAGGAAGGGTAGGACTGCTTATAATGAAAACTTCCAGACACAAAATGGCCTTGATATTCATGATTTCACAGTACCTGACAATATCCACACATAATGGGAGGAAAAGATGATGACACTGAAACAAAACAGACTAGTTGAGAGGGGGAAATAATATGAGGGAGGGTAGGGAGGAAATCATAATCATTTATGGTCTATAAAAAATATCCCATTCTCCCCTGCTATTCATGACCCCTCTTGCCAGTTGACGCCCACTATTTACTCTTTAGGTTACAGTATGCTCGTGAGGATCTTATGTTTTTGAATCTAATTTGGATTGGCCTCCTGCTTAAGCCATTCCCCTCCCCCCTTCCCATACCCCTCATTCCTAACATCTCACAAGGACCTCTAAGCTCACAACATTAAAGCAGCCTTATTACTCACCCACCACGACTCAGGGAACTGAGTGGAAGAGGGGGCGGAAAGATTGTGAGAGCCGTGGTGGGGGAGATGGTCCAGAGGCATGGCACCCATCAGTAACAACACACTTGGGCCAGGAAGACCGGGATGAGTACTAAGATATACAGGATCCCTTGCCACAAGGACTAATACAGACAGCCCACG
>PVHP010028244.1:0-23212 GCA_004024765.1 Zapus hudsonius | reverse complement strand
TGTGTGTGTGTGTGTGTGTGTGTGTTGCACTTGTTAAGAACATGCACTGCTCACTGTGAGTAAGAGGAAGGAGCTAGACTTGTTCAGACTCCAATGTGGAAGCCAGATAGGAGCCTGTGAAGGTTTTCGTCTACTTAAGCACAAATGTTTACTTGATACATTTTCAAGTTTCACTTGCAACTAACCTTTTACTTTTCTCTTTCTCACTGAGAACCTTAACGCACGAACATGCTATAACTTGATCACAATTCCTCTCCCACGCTCTATGGTGTCCCTCCCTAGCACCTATTCCAGGGACCCTCTCTTCTCCACATGAGTCCCTCTTCTGTGCTTACCTCATTCTTTTGTGGGTTTGTTTTTCGCACTGTTATCATCATCTATGGCAGAATGTTGACGGGCTCCATATCGTATAGGTTTGGTAGAGGTTGGGAACCCATGAATTCACAAGTCCTTTCATGGCTGGAGGATAGTGGCCCAAATAAACCCTCTCCACATTCTTCCCTGAGCCCTGGAGGGTGTGACAGAGGTGTCACTTGTGGCCCTGAACTCTCTAGAGCTTCTTGTTTTCAGCACGTTGATGAGTTTGGAGTCTCCCAGGTGTCGATGGCCCTCTCCAAAATGGAACTTCCTGGGGAGTGGTGAGACCAGCAGCTAGAGCTCTGGCAGGTGTGATAGGCCTGACTTGTCCGGTGCTGAGCACTTAAGTGTCTCTTCTCATCACCTTGACGAGTCCGGAGTCTCCCAGGTTGTCACCGCCATCTGCACAAAGCTTTAGCTTTTCTTTAGCTGAGACTAGAGGCAGGTAGATGCTTGAGATTTGAGGAGAGATGAGGTGTGCGGTTCAAGAGGGGCCGACTAAGATGACACAGGACGATCATGGTGACATGTACTTCTCTACGTGGCTTGGCTTTGCTGTACATTGAAGTGAAAGAGACAAGAGCGTTGGGAGTCTATGCCAGGGAGTCGTTATAAAGACTGGCCAGACTGCGGAGATGGCACCTTTGATAAAGTGTTTACTGTGTGAGCATGAGGTTTGAGTTTGGTCCCTATAACCTATGTAAATGCCGGACATAGTATGTGCACTTATAATCCCAGCCTGAGGGAGTCCAAGACAGGGAAGCCTTGGGACTTACTGGTGGCCAGACCAGTGAACTCTAGATTCAGTGAGAAACCCTATCTCAAAGAAGAAAGTGGAGAAGAACAGGGAAAGACACCTAACATTGACTTCTGGCCTCCATACTCACATGCACACATATTCACACACACATGCTCACATGTGCACCTGTGTACAAATGTGTACCCATACATGAATATGCACACATGTGCACACCACACATGTACACATGCAAAAAAAAGACTCATCATGAAATTAAGCAAGTTTTGGATAGAAACGAAGACATGGAAGGTGGGTATAAGACAATGAAGGGGCTGGAGAAATGGTTCAGTGGATAAGAACCCAAGGGGCCCAAGACCACCAGAGTTCGAATCTCCAGATCCCTTTTAAACATCTGACCATGGACACGTGCACCTGCCACCCCAATACCTCAAAGGGGGAGCAGAGATCAGCTAGGGGATCATCAGGAGTTATGGAAAACAGCAAGCTTCAATATCAATCAGTGAGAGAGACTCCAGCTCAAATAAGAGCGGTGGACAAGCGATGAATCTGGACAGGGATAATCAGCATAAGCCACAGCAGGTGAGAGTCCTACCACAGAGGATCTTGTCAAGGGCTGCATGGGCATGTACACACACACACACACACACACACACACACACACACCACATTACACACAAACATGCGAAACACTTTTTTTAAGACAATGAAGAAATGAGATCAATGGACAAAAGATCCCAGTGACATAAAAAAAAAAAATGTTGGTGTTGGAATGTGTGTGAGCCAGAAAGGGAATTAGCAGATGGTGGTCAGAAAGTGGGATGTTGACATTAAAATTATGCAGCACTTACAGTTTGGGGTAACGGGGGAGTGTGGAGTGTGAATATGGTGGTGAATGGAAGTGTTCTCTGGAAAAGAGATGAAGGAAATGACGGCTGGATCTAGAAGGCTGGTCTAAGAAGGGTTCACAAATTACCTTGCTGATTGTCTGTAGAGGTTTGATTTCAATGGCTAGGTCCGAGGGTTTATCTGGTCACATACTCAAGGTGAGGGCTCGTTTTCAAGGTTTTGTTCTAAGATACAAGTTCCTTTAGATGTCAAAAGAGAACAAACATTGGATCTGGCTCTCTCCTGTAACTTTGCACAGGGAACAGCAACACGGATCTCATGTGTTCCGATTACAAGTTAGTGTGAATAGAAATGAATCTGAACAGTGTTGGTGAGAAGAGCCCTATGAGCACCGTACTCTTCCTGCAGATTACAGCCTATTAGGGTGAATCAGATAAGTGCTAGGAAGACAAGCAGTTTTCCTGAATGCATGAATGAGATCAGCCTCACACATTGTTCTCAGGAAGTAGGTTAAACGAAATCAGGTGTACTCATGCAAGGATGAAACAAGCTCAGAATCCAAATGTTGGTTCCAACATCAAAATCCTGGTTGAAGGTCAAAGTAAAAAGGTCTAAGTCTGTGTACAGTTTCCATTGTAAGATATGACACAATCTTCTAACCAAAGCAAAATCCAAGATGCACAGTACTGAGACGTTTGCTTCATTCTCTCCAAGGTTCAGGAAGCATTGCAGAAGAGGTGACAGAAAGAATGTAAGGACCAAAGGAAGAGGTGGAACACTGCCACCCAGGCACAAAGTGCTGGTTGTGTCTGTGACCTCACAGAGGCTGTTGCTCTCTACACAAGCTCTGCATGAGAGCAAAAAAAATTACATCAGAATAGAGGAAGGTCTAATTGTAAAAAAGCAGATATTCAGTAGAGGAGGGATAGAGGAGGGAGATAAGGGAAGATGAGGGAATTATGATCAGGGTACATTATGTATATGTGAAGAGATTATTAATAAAATGACTTTTAAATATCCAAAATCTAGGAGTCAGGTACGGTGGTGCACACCTTTAATCTCAACACTGAGGAAGCTGAGGTAGGAGAATCGCTGTGAATTCAAAGCCAACCTGGAACTACAGAGTGAGTTTGTCGTAGTCAGCCAGACGCTGCTGGGATGAATCTCCAAACCAGGCACAATTTTGGGGAGGAAAGTATTTATTGAACTAACAGATCGAGGGGAAGTTAAGGAACAGGTTGGCTCCCTTTCACAGATCCAAGCAGAGACAGAGACTGAGCACTTCCCAGAAGCAAGCAAACCACTGTAACACTCTAACTCACAAAAATGCAGAGCTGCCAGACTGGGGTTCCAGCTTTTCCTTTGCATATGTATCCCTAGTATTTTGCATCCAAATTGAAATACCTCAGGGCTAGACCCCAGGAGGCCAGGCCAAAGTGACACTTCCTCTAGCCAGAAGGCTGGAGACAATTTATAATTATAATAAATTCTATTGGGGGACATCTATTCAAAACTCCCATAGAGTTCTAGGTCAGGCTGGACTAAAGTGAGACCCTACCTTGAAAAAAACCCCAAGATTCAGGTCTATAGTCTAGACATAAAATCCAAAGCCCACTCCATGGGAGGGAATACATGACTAGGGGAGGTCATGAGCCCTAGGGGAGTAATGCCTGCTGTTTTCTGGCTGAATACATATATTATGCCCACCAAACTGCCTTATAAGCACTTTTTTAAAAAATGACCATACCCATACAATAATGTTACTCTCACTTTTGGCTTGAGAAGCTTCTCTTTTTCAGATGTCAGTGACCACTGGGACAATGAAAAAGACACCACAGTGCTGAGAAGATGTGACAGTGGAGTGTTCAGCACTGGGACATCTCTATCACACTTCCCGAGGCTCAGGGTCTATTGTGTAAGAGTCAAAGGAAGGGTAGGAGTGCTTACAATGCAGACTTCCAGACACAAAATGGCCTTGATATTCATGACCTCACAGTGCCTGATAACACCGACACATCATGGGAGGAAAAGATGATGACACCGAAACAAAACAGAGGCTGATTGAGACGGGGAGGAGATAGGAGTGAGGGTATGGAGGGAATTGTAATGGTTTATGGTCTATAATTATGGAAGCTGAAAGTTTTTTTTAATCCAAAATCCATGTCAAAGATGAAGTTCCAGGTCTGAGATGATAGTTCCAACACAATGTCCATGATCAAGGTCCAAGTCCATTGTGGACATCAGATTAAGGATCAGAGACAAGGCCACAATCCAACCAAGGTCTAGTTCTAAGTCTGAGTTCTGAGTCTAGCGTCAGACCCAAGGAACTAGAGAAATCTAGGCCCAAAGACTAGGTCCAATGTTCCTGTCACAATCTGTGGTTCATGAAGTTTGGACATTTGTAGGAAAATGGATGTAACTAGAGATAATTACATCATCATATTAAGCAAATTAAGCCAGTCTTAGAAAGACCAATGTTTCCTCACATATGTGATACCTAGATTTTATACAGATCCATAAATCCATAAGAGAATATCTAACATGAAAACACAATGTTCCAGGGGAACCAATCAAAGGAAGAGAGTGAAAGGGGATGGATGGGAGAGAATGAGTGGAAATGTGGTCAACACACAATGCATACTTGTATGGAAATATCCTTATGCAACACAGTACCAGGTACTATGAAAATTTAAAAATCAATTAAGCAGCTAGGAAGATGGCTCAGTGGGAGTTTGGTCTCCAGACCTTCACTTAAGCCCTGGATATGGATTCCTTCTATTTCTTTCTTTTTCTTTTCTTAACTGAGTGACTAGTTCAAAGCTTGCCACTTAAGTAAAAGATCCAGACCTAAGGTGTGTTCCAAGGTCTAGGATCAAGAACCCAGTTCAAGGCCAAGATGTAAATCTGAGGTCTAGGACCTTGTTTCAGGTACAATATTCAGGTCCAGGTGCTAGTTATGGGATCAAGGTCATGGTCCATTTCAGAGGTTGAAATCCAACATTCACATTTGTGTTCACAGTTCATGCCCATGTGCAGAGGTCCAGATCATAGGTCAAAATGTCCAGATCCTGGACACAGGTACAGATCCTAAGATAACTTCAAAATATAGTACTTACATCTAAGATCAGGTCCAAGTTCTAGGTCTAACTTGGGAATAAAGCCATAATTCTATTGTCAAGGTCCAGGAGCAATGACCAGAGTTTGAATTCAAGGCTGATGCTCAAGACAGAAGTCCTAGATTCAAAGTTAAAAGTGGGCTGGAGAGATTGCTCAGTGGTGAAGGCACTTGCCTGCAAAGCCTAATGACCCTGGTTTGATTCCCCAGTTCCCACATAAAGCCAGATGCACAAAGTGGCACATACATCTGGAGTTCTTTGCAGTGGCTAGAGACCCTGCCGTGTCCATCCCCTCTCTATCTATCTCTGTCTCTGCTTGGAAATAAATAAATACAATTTTTAAAAAGTTAAAAGTGGACTGGAGGGATGGCTCAGCAGTTAAGCTGTTTGCCTGTAAAGCCTAATGACCCAGGTTTGATTCCCCAGTTCTCATGTAAGCCCAGATGCACAAAGTGGTGCATGAATCTGGAATTCATTTGCAATGGCTAGAGGCCCTGGCATGCTCATTATCATTCTCTCTTTCTCTCTCTCTCAAGTAAAAACATAAAATATTTTTAAAACACCCCCAAAAAAGGTTTTAAAAAAGTTAAAAGTGTGAAGTCTAGGCAGAAAATCCAGACCTTAGGATCATGTCATGTTCTAAGACATCCATAATTATATTCAGGTTCAGGTATAATGTCCACATCTGATGCCCAACTTCAAGTTTTGAGATTGGAGTCCAAGAATCAGTCAATGTCCAGGTTAAAGGTACCGAAACAGTGTCTACATCCAAGGACCAGATCCAAGTCCACATCAAAGATATAAGTCCAAGATCTCATTCCAAAAGAGAAGGTGCTAGTCCAAGATCCATAACAAAGGTCATACCAAAGTCCAGTTCCATGGACCCACTGATGCAGTAGTGGCATGACTGTTATGGAGGTAACCAACTGCTCTCTGATTGGTTTTTTAAATAATATTTTAATTATTCATTTTCAAGGAGAGAGAGAGAGAGAGAGAGAGAGAGAGAGAGAGAGAGGGCACCAGGGCCACCACCTTGTTGGTCTGGCTTATGTGGGTCCTAGGGAATTGAACCTTGGGCCTTAGGCACTGGAGGCAAGTGCCTTAACTGCTGAGCCATCTCTGGAACTCTGATTGGTTTTTAAGCTTGCTTCATAAGAAGAAGTTCATGTCTGGTGCTGTATTGAATAAGAACAGAAAAAAAAAAGAAAAGGAGAAGAAAAATTCCAGATCCAGGTCCAAGGTCCGTAGAGACCATAATAACATTCAGTGTCCAAATCCAAGTACAATATCCAGGTTCAAGGTCCAGGTACCAAAAACTGCTTTGGTTCACACGAATTTCAAACCTGCTTTCAAAAATGCTGCCTAGATTTATTTGAATCTATTTTAACTTGCAACAGAAACTTTTATAATATAATTTGATTTATTTGCAAGCAGAGAGAGAGAGAAAGAAAATGGATGCATTTTTCAGGGCTGCAAGTGAACTCCAGATGCATGCACCACTTTGTGAGTCTGACTTTACATGGGTGCTAGGGAATCAAACCCAGGCTGTTGGGCTTCTCTCCAGCCCCAGGAACCTTTGAGAATATTGTTGAGACTTGGATGTGGTTTTTAGAAGTACTGCATGGATTCACCTATGTGTGTTCTGACTCCAAATAAGAGGGATCCTTTTCAGTCATGTGTGACTCTGATCTCATGTCCACAGGCATGGTCAGGGCTTATCTGTGTAGCTGAGACAAGGTTCTCTGCCTCTTTTGGTGTCAGCCAGGTCCAGAGACACAAAGACTTCAACCCCAACCAGCATCCATGAAAAGCCAACAAGAAGACTTGCTGGTTCTCATGCTGTTTCCTTCAAAACAACTACCATTTTCTGATTCCACCTGGATGGGCTTGATTTCTCCCGGGTTCTGCCTTTTACAACAGAAAGCCTGGATACAAAACAATAGTCAACAAAAGGAAGATTCTCGAAGGCTGGAAAAAAGAATGTAGACCTGAGGAACACCACCAAGTGAGCCTTCTGTCTCTGCCTTGTGGCCTCCTCCACGGCCTGGAAAGAGGCACTGCGTAAACTTCCATCCCAGAGTTATGAACAGCCATAGACAAACAAGTTTTAACAAAAGCCCGTTGTCTTTAGCCAAAGAACCAGGAAAAAAAGTGGCCTAACAATAGAAAGCTTTGGCAATACACACCTTGCTCCAGCCAAACCTAACCTGCCTCTGGCACTTTCAGCCAAGAGCCACCTGCGGTATGTGGGGACTCGTTCTACCCACTCTCCTTTCGTGGAAGTTGATGGGACCTTCCGATTTTCATGCTAGGTGACAATGGACACTGTGGTGGTTTGAAACAGTTGTTCTCCACCCACCCCCCAATAAATTCATGTGTTTTGAGTGCTTGGTTCCCAGCTGATGGCAACTTGGGAGGTGGAGCCTTGCTGGAGGAGATGTGTTGTTGGGGGGCTCATGGTTGTCATAGCCAGCTCCCCCTTGCTAGAATCCAGCTTACTCTCCTGCTGCTGTTGTCCACCTGCTGTGGCAGAGGTGATGTCCAGCTTCTGCTCATGCTATGCTTTCCCCTGCCATCATGGAGCCTCCCCTAGAGATTGTAAGACAACATAAACAACTTTCCTTTCTTCAGCTGCTTTTGGTTGGGTGCTTTGTGCCAGCAATGAGAAGGTGACTACAACAGAGACTAAGCAGGCTGATATTCCAGTACCTTCCTGGCAGAAGCAGGCAGCACTCCAACCTCCCTATAAGGTAACCTCCAGGGTGAGGTGAGCCTCAGCTACCAAAGAGCAGCAGTACACTCAGTAAGACTCGGCCACCACTAGGCTTCACTTCCTCCCCCGGTGCCAGCCAGGTCAGAGGCACACACACTGAGCCTCCAGCCCCAGGTAGCATCAGTGAAGCCCAACGAGGCATTGCAAGTTGGGACTGGAAGTCACTCTCCTTTCCTTCCTTCCCAGTGTCAGCGAGGCCCTGTGGGGAGCTGAGCACGACTTCACAGTGCCCAACACTACCTTCTTGAGACCTTCAAAATGGGAGAAAAAGATGATGATATCAATACAAAATAGAGACTAATTGAGATGGAGGGTGGGGAGGGAATTATCATGGCTTATTCTCTACAATTATGCAAGCTGTCAATAAGAAGTTGTTCAAAAGAGAGAGAAAAACACGCCTGAGAATGGGAGTGGGCTGGAGGTATGCTCAAAAGTGCTGGAGGGGGGGTGGGACATGACACACTTTACCCTAGTGGAGCTTAGTGAGCCAGTGAGTTTATTGGGGTTATTTACAGGAATGTGGGGGCGAGGTTACTTACAGGAGCACTGGTGATTGAAATGCTGACCTCAGCACAGGTGATAACTCATGAACCCTGAGTCCCTAAAGCTCCCTGCATGCTTTTCAGGCAGCTTGGCTGGTCCAACAGTCTCTTTTCAACAGCCATTGTTACTGCTTATACAATCTTGCAAATCTTGTCAATTTCAAGTACTTCCTGAGCCTTGTAAGTTTCTTCCAGAGTCTTAATGAGTGTCCCTCCAGGAAAGAATGTTTCAATTCAGGGGAAATGGCTACAGAAGATTTACTAACTTGTAGATAGCATCAGGGACAACCTGCTGAGAGGGAAATTGCCTCAGGGGGCTCCACAGCTCCATTCTAGGAAACATTACCCTGTCTCAGCCTAATCTACATGCCTCTGGCCTTTGTCTCCAGTTTTCTATGAATTGTAAGAATTCCACAAACATGTTGGAGAGAAGGATTCAGCTCTTGGTCTAATTTGGCCAAAATGCAAATAAATCCATTTTCCTTCACCAATTTCTGTCTTCTAGTTTCTTTTGAAATACAAAGAAACAGGTTGGAAAGATAGCTGAATGAGTGTGGGGCTTGCCTTGCAGACATGAGGACCTGAGTTTGAGCCCCAGAACTCAGGTACAATGCTGGGCATGGAGGTGCCCACCTGGAATAAGCTCCAGGGAGACAGAAGGATCCCCAGTTTTCTGGCCAGCCAATCTAGTTTGTCTCAAAGAGCTGGATGGTATTCCAGAGGGTAATAATATAGTGGAATTTTCTTCCCTTCCTGTTGGGTTCTTATGAAGGTGAGCAAAGTGAGGGGATTTTATCCACATCAAAGTGACAACTGAAAAGAGGAAGTGATAGCTCTCAAGTGGCAGCCAGATGATGACGGGAAGATAGGAAGGTGGGAGTGAAGGCTCTACGCCCTCAGAGGTAGTGGATGGTGATAGAAAGCTGGTCCACTGCTGGAGAGCAGGTCACTGACTAAAGTAGACCTGGTGCTGAGGCAGAGGTAGGTTTGATGAGCCTGGCCATGAGAGGCTGTGGGTAGGGGTTGATACAGACCCAGGTGGCCTCTGATTGGCTGGCTGCGTATAAATTAGGTGGAAAGGATCAAGGCCTATAAATCCAGAAAGAAGAGTGAAGGCCCATCAAAAAGGTTCCCAAAGAGCTTGGAAACTCCATTTCCCTTGCTGCCACAATGGGTGTGAGGAAGTTGTCATTGGCTGTCACAGGACTGAGTGACAACATCCTGCACCTGGTCGTTTTGGAGCCTCACCTGCTGCTGGGTCCAGTCATGGGGGCAGCTGGGGAGGCTTCTACGTTTATCAGTAACAATCAAGGTTGTCCTCTGGCCTCCACCTTTTGTTGCCAGGATTAAAAAAAAAACAACAACAACAACAACAACCGGAAGCAGCTTCAGGATGGAAAGCATTGGCAAGGGTTTATTTTGGGCTTACAGTTTGGAGGGGACACTTCCTCATGACAGGGAGAGCAAGGCACCCACAGACAGCTGGTGTCACATGTCCACCGTATCAGAGAGGGAGTGAGCTGAGTGCTCTCAAGTGAGGCTGGGCCACAACACCCCAAGGTCCACCCCAGTGGCACACCTCCTCCAGTAAAACTCAACCTCCCAAAGACTCCACCAGCTGGGGATTAAGTACAAGTCTTAATCACAAGCACACGAGGAAGGTGATATTCTACATTCAAATCACCACAAAAAGAAAAGGAAAAGAAAAAAGATGAAAACAAGCCAGTGAGTAACCTAAGTGCCCAGGAGCACCATGGTACCAATCATACCTGTAGCAAGTGAGCCAGGTATCCACTTGGGAGCAGCAGGGAGTGTCCTGACCTTGGGAGGATGTCCCATTGAGACTGGGTTTTGCCTCTCCCTCCTTCCGGATGGGTCTTTGGCAGAGCCTTTGGGAGGGGGAGCCTTGCTGGAGCTGTATCATTGGCTGGAGGCCTTGGGGTGTTATAGCACAGCCCCCCCTTGCCACATTAGCTCACTCTACTTCTTTCTGCTGATGTGGAGAAGTGACACCCAGCTATCACCCAGTATCCTGCTCTCCTTTCCCCAGCATGATGAAATTTCCCTCAAAACTGTAAACTCCAAAGAAACCCTTTCCTTCCATAAGCTGCTTCTGGTCGAGCATTTTATCCCAGCAATGAAAAGATAACTGATACACTTACTTTTATGAACTTTTAGGGGAGGGGTTACTACCTAGAGATACAGCCTTGCTATGGATAAATGTGACTCAAGTTACTAGTGTTAGGGGCTAGGAGAGTACTTGATAGGTTATAAAGTCAGGTTTCCCTGGTTTTAGCTGGTCATGTCCCACCCAGGCTATGTTTCTCTCTCTCTTTCTCTCTCTCTCTGTCTCTCTCTCTCATTTTATCTGTCCTCTTAAAATAATAGCATCTAGCTGGACATGGTGGCCCATACCTTTAATCCCAGCACTTGGGAGGCAGAGGTAGGAGGATCATCATGAGTTCAAGACCACCCTGAGGCTACATAGTGAATTCAAGTCAGCTTGGGCTAGAGTGAGATCCTACCCAGAAAAAAAATTAAAAAACAAAATTAAAAACCAGCATCTATTGGGCTGGAGAGATTGCTCAGTGGTCAAAGGTACTTCCTTGCAAAGCCTGATGACCCGGGTTTGATTCCCCAGTACCCATGTATAAAGACAGATGCACAAAGTGGTGTGTGCATCTGGAGTTTGTTTGCAGTGGCAGGAGGCCCCAATATGCCCATTCTCTCATTCTCTTTCCTTGAAAATAAATAATAAATATTTTAAAAGGAACCATATATATGATCTAAATGTGTCCAGAGCAGATAATCTGGCCCTCAGCCCATGGCCCAGACAAAGTGAAAGTTGACATGTCACCACAATGTCATGCCTCGCTGTGGGATTCCAGGTACCCTTGTCTCCCTACAGAATGTCCAGCCTTTCTCCAAGGCCACAGAACAGTATAAATCCTAAGGCTCGAAGCCCACCTATGGCTTAAGAAATAACTCTGTTAACCAGACTACAGATCACCCAGAACACACCCCGCTCTGGCGTCAGCAGGGCGAGTTTTCCGGAGGGAGTTGATGGCTCCTGGTGATGTTCTAGTTCCCTGTACCTCCAGAGATGCCATCAGAATTAGGGAAGGAAACCCAAGAGTTCACCCAGCCATACTCTAGGAATTGTCTGCCTTTTGGGATTTTCTTTGGCTTTTAGGATCCTCACAGGTTGATCCCTACTGGCTTAGGGGATAGGTACCTCTTGTTTCTAAGAAGTGTCCCTTGTGGGCTACCTGCTCTATGCTTTACCTCCGTATAGACAGAGGTCAAGGGATAAACCCACCACCAACCGCCAGAGGCCTGAAGTCCCCAAGCATAGACACCTAGGAATTTCAGAAGGTAACTATACCTCAAAGTCCTGCCTCCACCCCCAGACCTCTCAGATGCATCTCACTCCCCAAAGATATCCCAACACAGGAAAGCACAGCAGAATGTGGGGACAGTTTCCCCGGTTCAGCATGTGGCCTTGCCCTGTCTCTTTCCTCACCCAGACTTAATGTTCTCTTCAACACAATAGACACATATGTGTACCAAACAGAGTCCAGAGCCTCTTTAATACCCACCTGAGGAGGGACTCCTCTGCCTCTCTGCCACACTTCAATTATTGTCAGGCCACAGGGAAACTTGGGCAAATCCTGCCATCCCACATTACACTTGATATTAGCCAAAAGGTCAAGAGCTCTGCTACCCCATGGCCTGTCCCATCCTCTCACTGTTCCCTTGTTGACAAGTGACGATATGAACCTACTCAAATGCAGCTTGGTCTGCGAAGGCTTAACCCAGCAGGGACTGGGGGCCCCTTTTTCTAAGCCAAAGATGGAGTGGGATTGAGCACCATCTGATGACCAGCAATGCCTCCCCTTATCCCAGATAAGTAGAGGCTTTGCCACACAGGAAAATTAAGCCCTGCTGTCAGCTGTCACTTTCTGGGCCCAGGACAAGCCCTTTATGTCACAGAGAGGCTCGCTGTAGTTTCTGAAAAGAACCTGCCCCAGTTTCTGAAAACAAATTGATCAGTTATCATTGATCAACCTAAAAACAGTCCTGTCCCTGTCTAGCAAGTCCTCCGAGCTCTGTGCTTGTGCCCAGATGGAAAGCAAGCCTTGACCTTGACCCGGACTTAACCCTGACACTGTAGAGGCTGAGACGTCATCAAGACAGACATGTTTACACCAATACCGTTGCTTCGGGAACAATGTGGCAAGTGTCCTGTTAGTATATAGACACGTTCGGGGTGGCAGGGCTTGGAAGGGTGGTTCAGTGGCCTGGGCTTTCTCACTTAACCTGATACCCCAGATCTGATGCAGGGCCTGGGTGAAGCTTGAGAAGGGAGGGGACATGATGGATCTTGACAGCAGGATGGCAAGTTCAAGTCCAGACTGGGCTAGACAGTGAAAACACACCCAAGGAGGAGGAAGGAGAGAGGGAAAGGAGAGGAAGTGCCGGTGCCCCCCCATGTTCTCTCGTCCTCCATGGCTCAGACAACTTGGCTGTAGAGACTCTGCCATAGAGAGAGCGCCTGTCAGAGCTCTGCCTGAAGGGACTTCTGAGTCCCCCGACTATGCTAGGTATGTGTGTGTGTGTGTGTGTGTGTGTGTGTTCACGCACGTGCATGCGTGTGTGCCATAGGACAATGTTGGGATGTCTTCCTCAGTTACTCTTCACCTCATTTTTGAGATTAGGTCTCAACCTGGAACTCACCGATTTGTATAAACACAGAGTGAGCGCACCCCAGGAATCCTCCTATCTCTGCCTCCCCAGTTCTGGGATGACAGGCTTCGGCCACCATGACTGTTTTTATGTGTGGGATCAAAAGTAGCTCCTCATCTTCACTTTCCCTACTAAGCCGTCTCCCCAGAGCCTCTTCTGTTAATCTGAAGCCTCCTCCTTCCTGCCCTGCTCTCTGGCCACAGTGCAAGAACAGGACAGTGGCAGAGCAGGTCTAGGAAAGCCCTTTCTGGTGAAGCAGAAATGAACGTAGGAAGCCAGGCTGGGGAGAGACTTGGAGACTTCCGACACCCTGGGGAGCATGAGGGATCCGAAGGGAGGGAGCCCGGCGTGGATGGAGGCAGTGGAAGACCTCAGGGTGGAGGGGGACGCTGACCCAGAGCTATAGGGGAGCTCAGATCTTGAGGTCCAGAGCTGAATTAAATTGAGCCCGTGACCCTCCAGCCTTGTCGCCTCCACACTTCTGCACTGCAGCCCTGTGGCACGTTCCTCCTCCCAGGATGCAGCAGGGCTGAGGAAAGTTGGGTCTTTAGTCCATAGAACCCCACGAGTCCCTCCCTTGGCAGGTGGCTGGGGTCCTCATATGCTCTTCTCTCCTCCTAAGGCTCCTGGGGAGTGCAAAGTAGGCCAGGGGTGGTGGCACACACCTTCAATTTCAGCACTTGGGAAGATCACCATGAGTTTGAGGCCACCCTGAAACAATATAGTGAATTCCAGGTAAGCCTGGGCTCCAGAAAGATCCTACCTCAAAAAGGGGTGGGGGGAGTGTGGATGCAGGGGCCTGGAGAGGTGGCTTAGAAGTTTAAAGGTGCTTGGTTGAAAAGTTTAATGACCCAGGTTTGATTTCCCAATACCCACATAAAGCCAGATACATTAAGTGGTACAACGCATCTGAAATTTGTAGTGCCAGGAGGCCCTGCTGTGCCCATTCATTCATAGTCTCTCTCTGTCTCTGTGTGTGTGTGAGAGAGAGAAGAGGAGAGAAGGGAAGGGAAGAAGGGAAGGAAGGAAGGAAGGAAGGAAGGAAGGAAGGAAGGAAGGAAGGAAGGAAGGAAGGAAGGAAGGAAGGAAAAAAAAGGAAAAGACAAGAAGGTGGATGTGATTCTGCCGGGCACACAGAAGACAGGAAGTCTAGGCCTTTGAGCTCAGACTCGTCCAGGGTCCCCCTGAGCCTGCCTCAGCAGCTTCCACAGCCCCAGCAGGGGCCGAGCTCAGGGCAATGTGATTAGATCTTAATCTGATGATTTATAAGCCTCCATCAGGGCCCTGCGTCTCAGAGCAGCTGACCCCACATGAGTGGGTGAGAACGATGGCTCCTAAATGGAGTTCCTGGCAGCCGGTGCTTGTGGGCAGTTACCTCAAAGCCAGGATCGCTGGTTTGACCGGCTTTGCCAGTGGTCACCACAGGAGGAAGTGCCTCAGGGCTCCGGGGAGCAGAGCTGGGGCTTCAGCCTACCAGTTGCTTAAGTCTGCTGTGTCCTAGCCTGGCCTACCTCCTTCCTGTCATGACCTACCTGGACTGTTGCCTTGGCTCTTCCTGTGCCACCTGCCAGGATGCCATCCCCACTCAGCTCTCTGTGCCATCCCTGAGTCCCACCAGAGACACCACCTCTTCTCTCAGGCTCCTCGGCACTCCTGTCCTTCCCTGGTGATGGCACAACAGTTTTCCTCACTGTCTCTCCTTGACCCTTGAGTGGGTCACCTGGGATCAGGGCTAAGTCTGCTTACCTTTGCACCATCTTGGTGGTTTGAATCAGATGCCACCCCAGTACAATCCTGTGTTCTGAATGCTTGGTCCCCAGCTCGTGGTTATTTGAGCGGTGGACCCTTGCTGCAGAAGGTGCCGTGCTGGCAGCCTTTGAGGTGTATTTGCCCCTAGCTTGCCAGTGTTAGCTCAGCTCGCTCTCCTGCTGCTGTTTTCCACCTGCTGTGGCAGAGGTGATGCCCACCCTCTGCTCCTGCCATGCTTTCCCTGCCATCGTGGAGCCTCCTCTCAAGACTGTGAGCCAAAATAAACCCTTTCCTCCTATTGGCTGCTATTGGTTGGGTGCGTTATCTGAGCAACAAGCAGGTAACTGCAACACCCATCCAGCCTACAAAAGCCCACTAAGGGGCCCCCAAAGCGCAAGCATGGGAACCCCAGTGGCAGCCCTGCAGAAGCCTGCACATAGAAGGTGATTGTAAGTGCAGAGGGGGTGGGGAAGACAGAGCCCCCCCCCATGCTCTCACCACCCCCAGCAATGCTATTCGCTGTCTGAGGGCTTTCCGGATGCCAAGAGCAGAATGTCCAAGAGTCTCCTCCCCAGGGTCAGCCTTCAACTCCTGGAAGATGCCAGTCTGTGGAGAGCACCACCAGGATCCTCGCTTGACCCACACAAAATACTGAAATACACCCCCGGGTGCAGATTTAAGACGCTGAGGAGACATGTGATGTGTCATGTAGACCTACAGGGAACAGATGCTGGGAAAAGCCAGCCATATGCAAATGAGGCAAAAGCCATGCAAATGAGCTGAAAAGCCCCTGTAATGGGACAGAAAAGCCCTTTGTACAGAGGCTCCATTGAACTGCTAAGACTCCATCCAGCCTGCTTTCTCCCACCTCTTGGAATTGGACTCTAGTTTATTGTGTGTGTGTGTGTGTGTGTGTGTGTGTGTGTGTGTGTGTGTGTATGCACAGCTGTGAGTACCAGCATGTGCCACACCATGCTAGAGATCAGAACTGACTTTTGGGTCAGTTCTCGCCTGGCCTGTCCACCACATTTGAGGCGGGAGTTTCTTGCTCTGGATTCTTGCTCTGCTGTTCTTTGCTGCACTGACCTCGAGCTTCCAGGACACTCTCTGTCCATCTTTACCTCCCAGCTTGCCACTACTGGCTTCTGGCTTTTTGTGTTGTATTAGTCAGGGCTCTCTAGAGGAAACAGAGTTGACAGAATGGATTATAGTAAAAGGGAATTCATATAGTAAAAGGGTAGCTTATGACAGTTAAATAATAGCAATATGTAGGCCCACAGGTGAAGAAACCAGTAGCTGTTCAGTCCACGTGGCTGGAGGCCTCAGCAGTCCCAGTCCAGCCCAGAAGGCCTGATGGCTCCCTGGGGAGAGGCTGCTCTTCAGTCCAGGAGGCTGAGGAAACTGGGTTCCTATGTCCAAGAAGGGTAGGAGAGCAGGATGCAAGTGCAAGTCACGAACAAGCACCAGCAGCCAGGGAGGAAGGAAGAGAGGTTCCCTTCCCCTCAAGCTTCCTTATGTCCAGTCCCCTTCTGGAAGGCCCACCCACTGGGGGGGCAAGGGCTCACTCTGGAGAAGGGACCTCCTTTTGTCCCTCCTTTATGCAGGCAAGTTTAGAGACTCACCCAAGATTACTGTAGATTATTAAACAGGTCAAGGTGACAATAAACTTAAGGATCACATATGTGAACTCCAGTACTCTAGTTGAGCCATCTCCACAGTCCCCAGAAGTGAACTCAATAGTAATAATAATTATTAACTTAACTATTAATATTAATATTTTAACTTAATTTTTAATTAATAACAATTATTATTAACAAATAATCTCTTAATAAGCCATCTCTGTTCAGTTCTTTGTTGGGGGACATAAGAACCTGGAACCCCTCACAAAGTGTATTCAGAACCCTGGTATCAGTAGATCCAAGGACCAGTCAGGGTGCTACAAGGTCAGCTCTCTGGGCTCTGGCCTGGAAGACCCCACCCTGCATCCATAGAAAAACTCAGGGAACTGAGCAGAAGAGGGGGCAGAAAGAATGTAAGAGCCATGGTGGAGAAGAATATCCAGAGACATTGCCCCCCTCAGCAACAACACACAAAGAGGGGGGACTGGCTACCTCTAGAACAATTCATAACCTCCTACTCCATTGACTGATCCAGTATACCCACTGAGGAGGATCCCCAGTGGATTGGGGACAGGGAGGAGGGAATGGGGATACCATCATAAGATTTGCCCACACAATGTATCTAATTATAGATAATAAAGATATTTTAAATGAAAGTATGCAAAGACCCCTTCTGCATCTTTCTTCTCCCTTTGGGGTCTCTGGGGCCCCAGCTTCCCCAGCACAACAGTCAAGTAATCCAGGGTCAGGCCTGCCTGGAAGAGGCTAAAACTCAATCGATGTATAAGGAGCCCTGTTTGGGGACAGAGTTGAGGGGTGCTCCCAGTCCTTGCTCAGGAGATGGTGTGTATCTCCCAGACCCACCCACACTCACTCTGAAGCCATAGTGATCATGTCTTAAGACTGGTGTCCCCCAGAGTCTGGACACAGAACCAACCATAGCAACCAGCCTAGACAGGGGGTCATAGGCAGGCGAAGACAGCCTACACTGGATAAGACTCACCACAGAGCAGAGGGCCAGAGCTCTGTGGCCTGAGCCCACAAACCCCATGAATTACCTAAATGGATGTAGGGGGCTCCTACATTTGTGTGGGGAGATGTCCACTTTATTCCACTTAACCTGAATTTAATATTTTCTTCCATGACTAAAGTAGACAAACCTGGACATCAGCAGAAGCTCTAAAGTCTGATCTCTTCATCTCTCTTTCTTGGTGATGTTTTAAAACATTTTTACTGTTACAACTAGAGCAGCCCCCCCGGCCCCACCCCCTCAGCAACAGGGGATACAAGCAAGAACCCCCATGGATGCCTGAAACCTCACATAAATACAAACCCTTTACTTACTGTGATCCTTTGTTTGCTTTACTTTGAACAAAATTAAGCAAACACTGCTTGTAAAGTGGACTCACTCAGGGTAAAGCGCAGCCTGTGGCCACTGTGTCACACAATGTGAAATGACAGAGCAGGACACACCCTCCCATCTACCAAGAGCTGTAGTAAAATTCAGTTTATAAATTGGGGGTAGTAAGACATTATCAACAGTCACTAATAATAGAATGATACTCTGTGATCCATCAAAGTTCAAATATGTGTCATGTCTATCTCATATCTTCTTCTACTGTCCTGATGTTCTTCCTCTGTGAGAGGAAGGTGTGAGACCACACCTATTGATGACATGAAGTGAGGTGAAGGGCATGGCATCGTGACGTAGCCTGAGGCAGCTACTGACCTGATACTGTCAGAAGGAGGGGATGCTGAGCCATGAGCTGTCAGCTGCCTGAAGGTAAATGAGACCACAGAGCATGAACCCCTGGATGACTCTTTTGTGCTTTAAGACCACTGTGGGGACTCAGTCTGTGCTAGATCTTGTCATTTGATACGTGGCAAAGAAATATATAGAGAAATATATATATATATCACTATGACCCAAACTTATGCTTAGCAATTTGATAGCTATATTCCCACTCATTTTGATAAGTACATTTCATTTCATTGTCATTTTCTGTCTGAGAGGGTTTTGGAGTGTGTATGTGGATTCATATCGTGTGGGTGCACATGTGTGCAAGGGTGCTCCTGCACATTTGTGTGCACTGTGTGGAGGCCATCAGTTGACATCGGGTGCCCTCAGGTACTCTCCACCTTATTTTAAAAAATATTTTCTTTATTTGTTTGCAAGCAGAGAGAGACAAACAGAGAGACTAGGCATGCCAGGGCCTCCAGCCACTGAAAACAAACTCCAGATGTGTGTGCCACTTTGTGAATTTGGCTTTACGTAGGTACTGGGGGATAAACCCCAGACCATCAGGCTTTGCAAGCAAGCACCTTTAACCATTGAGCAATCTCCCCAGCTAACCACTTATTGGTTTTTTCAAGACAAGGATTCTCACCGAGCCTAGATTTCACCAATTAAGCTAGACTAACTAGCCGATGAGCCTCAGGGATTCCCTGCCTCCATGTCCCCAGTGCTGGGATCTAAGGCTTGCACTATGGCTGGCATGGTATGTTGGTGTTGGAGATCCAAACTCACGTCTTCAGGTTTGCACAGCAAACGTTTTGCCCACTGAGCATCTCCCTATCCCCTATGTCTGGTTTTTTGCATATTTAAAAATATTGTGCTTGCGCAGCTTTGGGAGGCTCTGAGTTCCTTCCTTGGCACCACAAATCAATAAAGAAGTAAGAAAGGTTCATCCCGGAAAAAGCACCTGCCACCCAAGCATGAGGACCTGAGGTCGGATCCCCAGATCCCATGTAAAGATGATTGCAACACTCCTAGTGCAAAGAAGGGAGGTCTTGGAGACAGGAGAACTCTCCAGAAGCTCATGGGCCAACTATCCTGGTGAATGCAGCAATCCACAATATGAACAAGAGACCCTGCCTCAAACAATGTGTGTGTGTGTGTGTGTTTGTGTGTGTGTGTGTGTGGACACACACATGCCACTGTGTGTGGACGCTAGAGGACAACTTTGGATGTCAGTCCTCAGTTTCCACATTGTGGCACTGGGAAGAAGGTGGCCTCCAGTTATGAAGGGTCCTCACTTGCACAGGTGGCCATGTAAAATAATAATAATAATAATAATAATAATAGAAAGATTAAAAAAAGAAAGACATGTTCTGTCACAGAGCTGGGAAGACTGCCCAGAAAATGACTTGATTCCATTTTATATTCTTTCTACATTAAAAAAAATCCTGTATTTATGGCTTTAACTTCTGCACCCATTAAAGGGAACCTGCCGCACCTTTCCAGGGAAGTCAGTGGGTGATAAAGCCCCTGTGTAGGTTGAGGAGTGGGCAACATTACCAAACTATACATCAGGGTTGCTGGGTGGATCCCCACAGAGCGGCAGGGGCTTTGGGGACCCTCCTGCCTTGGCAATGCAGTGTGGTGAGCTCTCGGGGTCCTACCTCAAGTCCGTAATTCCACTTCCCCTGTCTCCTGAAGTGGATGAGGGATGGACTGTGGCCCAAAAGTTCAGGGAAGTTAACTGCCCAAGTGGTACCTTCGACAAAGGGGAAAAAAAAAAAAAGCTCAGATTTCAGCCAGTTCCGTCTGAGAGGTTTCCTGGGTCCTTGCTGAGTTGAGAGCTCAACCCCTCCAGGGAAGACTCCATAACACTCACTCTACTGCTCACTGGCTGCTAAGACCATTTCCCCAATAAAAGACCCCAACCCATGTCCTTCTGCCTTCAGGCCAAGCCAAGACCTACCCCCATCCCGTGTTGGAAGTTTTAAGTGGGGTACATGACTGCCCCCAGCAAAGGCTTTGTCTCCCAGTGATGCTTTTCCGATCCGTTAGAGCCAGGGGACTCTGAAGGGAGATGACCTGACGGCGCCCTTGAAGCAAGCCAGCTGAGAGGAAGGCTGTGCCCGTGTCTTCCCCTCTTCCAAGAGTTGGAGGCTCTTCCAACTGACTAGAAAGCAGAGTAGCACTGCTAACTTGGTAGCAGTGACAAGAGTCCTCTCCTGGTGTTCATGCCCTGAGAAGCCTCCTCCCACACCCCACCAGAAATGGCCTCTGTGGCCAAGAGATGTGGCTGAGTGACAGTGTGTGACTCCCAAGGCTGGCCACCAAAGACACTCTAGCTACCTGGGATCTTCGGCACCCTTGTTCTGGGAACTCGCTGATATGGAAGAAGGACCCTCAGGCTGCCCTGTGGAGGGGTTTGGGCAGGGGAACTGAGGACCCCTGTCAATAGCATTGTGTGTATGTCACCTTGAAAATGGATCCTCCCCCCCCAACCAAACCCTCAGAGGATGATTGCCCTGGCATCCACCTGCACACTCATGAGATGGGGTGTGGAGCTAAAGCTCCCCTGAGTTGCCTCCAAATTCTTTTTTTTTTGAACTTTTTATTGATAGCTTGCATAATTATAGATCATAAACCATTATGATTCCCTTCCCACCCTCCCTCCTATCTCTTCCCCCTCTCAATTCGTCTCTGTTTTGTTCGGTGTCATCATCTTTTCCTCCATGATGTGTAGGTATTATCAGGCACTGTGATGTCATGAATATCAAGGCCATTTTGTGTCTGGAAGTTTGCATTGTAAGCAGTCCTCCCTTCCTTTGGCTCCTACAATCTTTCCTCCACCTCTTCTGCCAAAAGACCCTGAGCCTCCAGAAGTGTGATAGAGATGTCCCAGTGCTGAACACTCCACTGTCACTTCTTCTCAGCACTATGGTGTCTTTTGTGTTTGCCCAGTGGTCACCGCCATCTGAAAAAGAGAAGCTTCTCTAGGCAAAAGTGAGAGTAGCATTATTGTATGGGTATGGTCATTTTTAAAAAAATGCTTATAAGGCAGTATTGTAGGCATAATACATGTATTTAGCCAGTCAACAGTAGGCATTACCCCCCAGGGTTCATGACCTCCCCTGCCATAGGCTTTTGACTAGGTCTGCAGTACCAGGCATGTATTCCCTTCCATGGAGTGGGCTTCCAGTCCAATTACAGAGCAGTTGGTTTTCCCCACAATAGATGTGCCACTATTGCCCCAGTTGACACATTTGGCCTGGTTGGCCAGTCTTAAGACTTGCAAGGTCCACTGCTGTTTACCACCATTGATGACTTCTCTCTCCCATAGGGCTGCATGCAGCCATAGCTTTTTCCAGCTTTCTGTCACCTCCAAATTCTTCACCCTTAAAAAGTGTGGCAGACATAAGCAGTTTATTCAAGCCACAAAGTTTAGGGATGGAGAGATGGCTCTGGACATTCAAGCACGAGGATCTGAATTCAGATTCCTTCCCCAGGGACAAGAAGTGCAGGAAGAAAATGTAAAAGCCAGGCACCTGTAATCCCGGTGCTGGAGAGGCAGAGACAGGAAAATCCCTGAGGCTTGATGGCTAGATGCTCTAGCCGAATCACTGAGCTCTGGGTTCAGTCTCAAAGAATAAGGTGTACAGCCAATGAGAAAGACACCTAACATTGACCTCTGACCTCTCTGCACACAGACACACACCTGCATGCTACCTGCATGCATGCCCACGCGAGCACACACACACACACACACACACACTACATATATACATACCAGAAAGAGAGAGAGAGAGAGATCTACTAAGTTTTAGGTCATTTGCAACATTAGTTAACTATTATGAATTGAATTGTGCTCCCCCCAACATCATATATTGTGACATCTAACCCCAGGACTTCTGAATGTGGACACATTGAGAAATGGGTCTGTGGTGTTTGAACATGAAATGTCCCCCATGGCCTCATGCATTGGTGGAGCTTTTGGGAGATGGAGCCTTGCTGGAAGAGATATGTCACTGGGGAGGGGCTTGGAGAATTATAGCCCATGCCCCGCTTTGCCAGAGTTAGCTCACTCAAGAATATACTTCCTTCCTTCTGCTGAAAAGTGATCATCTGAGCCAGCTTCCTGCTCATGCCATGCTGAAATTTCCCCTGGAAACTAAGCTGAAATAGACCCTGTCCTTCCCTGTGCCACTTTGAGTCAGGTGTTTTGTCCCAGGAATGAGAAGAAAACTGCTGCAGGGTCTGTACAGAGAAAACCAAGTGAAAATGAGATGCATTGTTTTGTTTGGGTTTTGGTTTTTCGAGGTAGGGTCTCGCTCTAGCCCAGGCTGACCTGAAATTCACTAGGTAGTCTCAGGCTGGCCTCGAACTCACGGTGATCCTCCTACCTCTGCCTCCCGAGTGCTGGGACTAAAGGCGTGCGCCATCATACCCAGCTTAAAATGAGATTTTTAGAGTGGGCCTCCATCCAATATGACTCGGTGTCCTTATAAAAAGAGGGTGTCTGGAGACAGACAAGAGCAGCACAGGAGGCACCCACATGCTGAGGGAAGAAGATACGAAGGTGATGTTTGTAGAGATCAAGAAATGGTGACATCAAGTGCCAGCAAGTCCCCAGAAGCCAGGGAAGTACAGAGAAGGGCTCGTGTTTGCATGTGTGGAAGGCGATCTTCTCAGGACCAGGACAGCGAAGGCCTTCATCTGTTTACTTAGAGGATTCATTTCCATGGGAGAGCACACATAGGAAGAAAGTTCTGGATGCTTCGTTGGTTGGGGTGCGTCTTTCAGACACTTGGGATGGAGAGCGACAAAACATCAGCTTACAAAAGCTGGAAGTTTGTTTCTTTTTTTCAATATTTTACTTATTTATTTGCAAGCAGAGAGACACAGAGAGGGGGGCAGTATGGGTATGCCAGAGCCTCCAGCCACTGTAAGTGAACTGGAGTGCATGTGACAT
>PVHP010028243.1:0-23270 GCA_004024765.1 Zapus hudsonius | reverse complement strand
TAGAAATGCTAATTTTGAAGAGTCTGAGTTTAAATGCTGAATGGTCTCCTGAGTTTGCAATTCCATGCAAGGTGCTTGGGAAGGTCCCCCAAAACAAACATACAGACACACTGAAGCCCAGTTTTAATTCTCTCTCTCTCTCTCTCTCTCTCTCTCTCTCTCTCTCTCTCTCTCTCTCTGCCTCTCTCTCTCTCTCTCTGTGTGTGTGTCACACTCACCAAGAGGAGTCTTCGTAATCTCTGTGAAATGCCCACAGATCATGAGTCAATGTTTCCAGGGATTCTCTAGAAGTTCCAACCCTGGCTTTGTTTAGAGACCTGAATCGATATCAGTTTGCTTAGAATATGATTATTTATTATTTATTTATTCATCTGAGCCTCATTAACCTAACCCTGACAGCTGTTTGGTAACACTGCTATAGTGTTTTTCTTTTGCATATATTTCTTGATAAAGCAGTGTCATGGCTTGACCCAGGTTTCCCCACAAAGAATGTGTCTGAAAGCTCTATCCCCAGCTGATGGCAGTTTGGGTATTAGAACCTTGTTGGAGCTGTGTTGTTGGGGGCAGACTTATGGGGATTATAGCCTTCTTCCCCTTGCCAGTGTTTGGCAAACTCTCCTGTTTCCGTTGTCCACCTGATGATGTCCAGGAGGTGTCTGGGTCCGTGGGTTACTTAGGGGGTTGCAGCGCGCATCAACTCCCCGTTCACCCACGGGAGCTGGGTGAACAGCGGCTTGGAATAGCCATGAGCCGAACGAGAGATGAGACCCTCGGGAGAACGCGGCAGTGGGCAGATCTCAAAACTTTATTTTCACATCCAGCCTTATATCCAATCTAGGGATGTGCTGCACCGCCCTATCTCCTACACAAAGGGGGCTCAGCAAACAGGAACACAGCCACGAAAACTCAGGCAGCAGGAGCAAAACCCATTAGCACTTGTAAACAGGATTTAGGGCCTTCAGCCATCCCCCCCTGCCTCCTGGGGGCACAGGTGTGTTAGGAACAAAGGCATGAGCTACCATGTTCTATCCGGATGCATATTAAAGCTTAGCTCTCAGATATGCAGCCAGGCTGGGTCTGTGAGAGAATGGTGATGTTAGCAGAGGAAATAAAACCTTATTGCAGTTAGAATAAGTTAGGCTTTGATCTGCTTCTTATCTTGTGGCCTACCTAGGGGCTTTGGAGTTTTCAGGATTGCTAAGATTTACAGGGGCCCCCGGAATTTGCCTCAACTTCCTTCAGAAGGAGACTGTCCCAGAAGCCTGCCAGACTCAGCAAAACCTTACTTCCTCCATGCCTCATTAGCAGAGTACCACAGAGGTGGTGCCCATCCTCTGCTCATGCCACAGTTTTCCCTGCCATCATGGAATTTCCCCTCTAGTCTGTAAGCCAAAATAAACCCATTCCTCCACACGCTGCTTTTGGTTGGGTTCTTTTCCATGCAACAACAAGAAAGCTGACTGCAACAAGCAAAGATGACCTCCTGTGTTGCTCAGATTTGGACACAAACTTTTCCATTTTAATTTCTTCCATAGGCAACAGATCAATTGTGATTGAGTATGTGGACTTGCATCAAATAATTACATTAATGATAGAAAATCCAAATGTGTTAAGTTTTTATGCTTCCCTTATGGCTGTGGGATGAATATGCCTAAGGAAATACAGCAGTTTCTAGTAATGATTAAAATACCTACCTTTATACCAAAGGCTTTCCTAGGGAGTTTAATGGTTTCCATTATGGCAACATTTGCTTACCTTACAGTAAGTGATTCCACATATCAAACTGTGGCTCAGAAAGAAAATATTTGGTGATATGGGAACTGAATGTTTGTGCCCTCTCAATATGCACATGCTGAAATTCTAACCCCCAACATATGATAATTTGAGAAGGCCTTTCTCCAAAGTGGGCAGCCCTTCAGGTATTGGCCTATGTAGAGAAAGGTTCCAGGAAAAAGCTGTGTGGTGTTCCTGGCTGCCCTTCTCCTTGCTGCTAAGAGCTCTTGCTGTCATTCTTCATGAACACTGGAACCCACCTCTTCAGTCCTCCAGCATGGACTACAGACAAGTGGTTCTCTATGAGCCCTCCAGGCCCTTAGCACCAGATCGTGACTGCTGAGGCATCTGTTAGGACCCTGGACCCCCGACTCAAAAGAAGACTCTGACCAACTCTCCTATGCAACACGCAAAGGGTTTTATTAAAAATAACCAGGCATGCCCAGGGCTCAAGTGCGTGTCCATAGCCGGACAGAGGCAAAAAAGCCCAGAGCTAAATTCCAGCAGGTCCTTTAAAGGAATCCAAACATGCATCACAATTCAGGAAATCTTTACAGGCTTTTCCAGTAACCTGGGCATTTGCACATTCTTTCCATATCTATAGAACCCATTCTCAGTCTTTACTGGGCTTAACCACAGATGCAAGATTACAGGGAAACAAAGGCAGGATTATAGGGGCAGGGTGAGGTGGGGGAGGCCTACCAACATACCATTCTGGGGTAGATATTTCACTTTTCCTACTTCCTTTTATTAATAATTAGCTCCCTCTTGTCCTGAGATTTTATGCTTTTATTCTAATTTTTAATTTTTCTCTAACAGCATCCAGCCGTGTGGACTAAGGCTAGCAGGTTACTCTCCAACCTGCTGACAGCTCTGACTACACTACCTATCCCATATCTTCTAAGCGAAGGTAATTAATCCTCTTTAACACAGCTGCTCAGTTCTCCTCCTCAGAGAACCTTAATGTACATCCCATCTAAACAGGACCCAGAAGGAGAGTGAGGGTGGGTTAAAAGAACATAATGAAAGGTGAATCTAGTTAAAGTACATTAATGAAATTGTCAAAAATAAAATTTAAAAGGGGACCCAGACACCACATTTTCCTTTTTACCACATTGAGGTGCAGTGAGAGCATGGTCATCTGTGAACATAAAGCTGTCTAGAGAGGAAGGATAAGACAGAAAAACACACAAAGAAAAATAGTTAAATGGTTTTCAAATTTCAAAATTGATGAAAATAGCAAAGCCAGAATTTTTTATTTCTTTGCAGAGAGAGAGAGAGAGAGAGAGAGAGAGAGAGAGAGAGAGAGAGAGAGAGAGAGAGAGAGAATCCATTTGCCACTGCAAATGAATTCCAGATGCATGTGCCACTTTTTGCATCTGGCTTTATGTAGGTACTAGGAAATTAAACCACAGCCTTCAGGTTTGCAAGCAAGTGCCTTTAACCACTGAACCATGTCTTCAGCCCTATAAGACTAGGTATTCACAAAGCATAATAGATGCCCCCAAAAGAAAGCATAAGAAAAGAACAGAATGCATCAAAACCAAATTGCTGAAAACAAGTCTAAAAAACCATTAGATGTAACCAAACAAAGAATACACTTCATAAAAAGGTAAGAATGACAGAATGTATTTTATTATAAAATGTGCAAACAGAAAACAGCAGAGTAGGAAGAACTCAGAGAAATCTCTAAAGAAGTAACCTTAAGGTCATAGAAAGCTGAGAACATTCAACCCCCAAATCAACAGATGGAAAGAAACACTAAAGCTCAGGGCAAGAACAAACGAAGAGGGAATGAAAAAAAAAATAATGCAACCTAGGCATGGACACGCCTTCAGTCCCAGCACTTGGGAGGTAGAAGTAGGTGGGTGGCAGTGAGTTCAAGGCCACCCTCAGATGACAAGTGAATTCCAGGTCAGCCTGGACTAGAGAGAGACCCTGCCTTGAAAAAAAAAAAACAAACAAAAAGAATAATGCAAAGAACAGGGATCCAAAAGCTCTCAATAAAGTACATATGAACTGAATTCAACTGCTCATACAAGTGCCAAGTAGACTCGTTCCAGGATTGCAAAGATGGTTTAACATATATAAATATATTACATTAATAAACTCTAAAAAACACATGTTCATCTAATTAATCACTTGATAACGTGATGAGTCCTGAAGAAACTAGGTATAATAGGAACATACTTAAACATAATAAAGGCTGTACATGATAAATCTATAACAATATTATACTAAATGGGCAAAAACTGAAAGCATTTCCTCAAAAATAATAAGACAAGACTTCCACCTTCTCTAGTTTTATTCAACATAGTGCTTGATATCTTTTTTAATGATTTTTATTTATTTATTTATGAGAGAGAGAAAGAGAGAGAGAATGGGTGTGCCAGGGCCTCTAGACACAAGTGCCCTCTTGTGTATCTGGCTTTACATGGGCACTGGGGAATTGAACTCAGGTCCTTCTGCATTGCAGGCAAACATCTTAACGGCTAAGCCATCTCTTCAGCCCAGTGCTTGATATCTTAACTAGAGCAATAAGATAAATATATAAAAGGATAAAAATAGAAAAGGAAAGAAAATATTCCTATTTTCAGACAATATGATCCTATGCTTGCATCGCTAAAGAATCCACTAGAAAATTCTTGCAACTTATAAACACTTGGAACAAAATAGCAGGGTATAAAATCAACATAAAAATCAGTGGGTTTTTTATATGTATGGTAATAATGAACACACCAAGAGCTTGTGCATGCCCACTCTCTATCTGCATCTCTCCGAAAGAAAGAAAGAAAGAAAGAAAGAAAGAAAGAAAGAAAGAAAGAAAGAAAGAAAGAAAGAAAGAAAGAAAGAAAGAAAGAGAAAGAAAGAAAGAAAGAAGAGAAGAGAAAAGAAGGAAGGAAGGAAAAAAGAATGAAGGAAAGAGGTAAAATTATTTATAAAAGATATCAAAAACAAGCGCTGGATAAATAACACTCACTTCAACAGACTATTGGGGAGAAATAGCCACACATAGAAGAATGAATCTAGATCAATATCTCTTACTTTGTACAAAAATCAATTTGAAATCAAAACGCCTTAATTCAAGATCTGAAAGGGAAGGTATTTCTAGATATAAGTATATGCCAACACTCTCTGAAAAGCACTCTGATAACTTAAGAAAGGAGAGCAAGATTTGACAAAGCAAGAATTCAGTCGATGAATGTACAAATGAAATGAACACACAGTTCTCAAAATACAAAGCACAAATGCAATGAGGGAACCAGCATTCCCTTTTATTGGTCCTTCGCCTCCTTCATAAAAGAATTAACAGACTCAGAAGAAAGGTCAGGGACATTTTTATTAGAGATACTTTTATTGAGAAGAAACGTAGGGAAGGCAAGTTGCAAATCTCAGCAGCTGCTAGGAGGAGGGAGATGGATACAAACAGAGAAAGCCATGGCTTTTGAGTGAGTGTCCAGAAAGCAGGCAGGTTCAGGGATAGAGGTCAGTAAACAGCAGCATGGAGAGAAAATAGTGAGAAACTGAGCGTCAGGGTAAGTATGCCTAGAATTTTGGCCAGGATTCAAAGAAGTTATAAAAAGGGGGGAAAGAGAAAGTTGAGGTTACTGAGCCAGACCTCAGAAAAGATCAGTTTGTTTGGCGGGAAGGATGTGCAAGTAATTTCCTCTCTCCCGAAGGAGGGACTTCTGCAGGTCTAACTACATCACCTCATGAAGGGACGAAATACCCCTTCTCCCTCCTCAGCATATCTTTGGGTGAAGAATGGCCTCTGGTGAGATGATTGACAGGTTCAGTTGTATAAACTCTTAAAGGAGGGGGCCATACTCTTAGGGTAGGTTACAATAGCCTGTCTCAACCCAGGTCCAGAGGTAAAACTCAAATTGTATTCTTTTGACCTGGGGAAGTAGCTCTCCTTCAACAAACCTCCGATACTTCCACCCTCCTCCCTATGTATATAATGGAGTCAAACAACAGCAAAATATTCACTTTAAATGGCATAGGTCATGCTTTGTTGTATAGAATCACCATAAATAATTTTGAGGCAATAAAAATCTGTTATCAAGGCTGGCGAGATGGTTCAGCGGATAAAGTGCTTACCACTCAAGGTTTGTACCTGAGTTCAGATCCCCAGACACCATGCAAGAGCCAGAAGCTGCCATAGGTTTCTATAATCCCAGGGAGGTGGAGAGAGGAGAATTCCCAGAAGATCAAATTCCAGCCAGTCTGGCAAATTCACCAGCAACAACAACAACAACAACAACAATAATAATAATAATAATAATAATAATAATAATAATAAGCAACAAGAGGAGCACAGAAGACGCTGCCTCAAGTGAGGTGTAAGTTCTGGGACTACCGCGTGTACAGTGGTACACAAACACACCTGCACTCATACACGTGAACACACACTCACAAAAAGAAATAATAACTAATAAAAATCTAACATAGCTATGTCTGGCCAAGCTAAGATAAACAATGTGTGCATTAAAAATTTCATTGTATTAAGTGAAAACTATTAAATATAAATAGAGAAGAATATTTTGAAAAACTCAAACTATTACATTTTTAACATTCATAGGAGTAGGAAAAAATCACAGCATTGCAAAATCTGTGTAAAAATGGCTAGTGTTCAGAGTGAAGCTTTCATCCTCATGTGTGTGGATGTGTATCCCAAAACTTTGTATGCTGAGACCTAATCCAGGTATGAGGAGACCAAGTCCCTGGGAAGTCATCAGATCCCGAGGACTCTCTCGTTGGGAGAGGATGAGTGACTTTATCAAGTGGTGGGAAGGAGCCATCTCGGTTCCGCCATGTGTGGGCACAGCCAGAGGGCTCCATCTTGGAAACAGACAGCAGCCCTCGCCAGACACCAAACCTGCAGGAACTTCATCCCCAGTCTCCAAAACTATAAGAAATAAGTGACATTCAAAAACAAACCAATTTCCCAGTCTTCAAGTTCTGCTTATGGCAGCAAAAGCAGACTGAAGCAATATATTTATAATTTCAAAGAAGACAGGTCTTCTCCTGTGGTAACAGACATCTTCCTACTAGAAAAGCCAGGTGACAGTGACTCCTGCCAAAGTGCCGATGAGCACGTCATCTCTCAGCAAGAACGAGAACCTCTAGCACAGCCAAGAAGGCTCAGGGAACACTGCACAAGCCACGGCCTTTAGAACACTGGATCCCAGATGTGAGGTGGCTGATGCACTCATGACCTCAGCTTCTGTCATTACTTGCACAGGACTAGGCGCATCAGAATGTCATGACGGATGATGAAGGAAGGAAAAAGGATCAAAAGAGAAGTGGGACTAGTTGGAGGAGGGAGGAAGGGGCTCAGTGGAAGGGGTGCAGAAGAGGAGGGACAAGAGCTACGGAGGGTTTATGTTACGTACAGTATAAACACTAGCAATAAACAGCAAAGAAATAAAAACATTAAAAAGAGACATTAAATGGAAAACAAAAGTAAACAGAAAGGGAAATTGAAAAGATAAATCGAATAGTGCTTTCCTCTTAAGTATGAACTAGCCACGTCTCACCAGTGGGATTTTATTATGGTTTAATCATAAGTGAACAAGGATCTTCAGATAGAAACACCTAATTCTGAAGACACAGAAAATCAACAAAATGCTTGTCAAATGATCCTGGGCTCCTGAAATCAGCCCAGAATTCTCAGAAGTGACACCATGTAGTATTAAAGTTCACTTTTGTTCATTTTGTAGGTGCATTTGGAAAACAAAAAGCACTTTCTATTTAAACTTTGATCAAGGCTTCTGTTAATAACCCCCATCTATACTCATGAAAGCGACTCTGATTAAAGTCAGTTGGATGAAAAGAAAAGAAAAGAAAGAAAGAAAGAAAGAAGAAAGAAAGAAAGAAAGAAAGAAAGAAAGAAAGAAAGAAAGAAAGAAAGAAAGAAAGAAAGAAAGAAGGACCTGAAAGTAAGGGACTAGAAAGTAAGAAGGAAAGAGCCAGGGGCTGGCCACTTGGATGAAACTGCTAAAATAATAAGATTTAATAAAAGTTTGGGAGACTGAATTTAATTACTCATTTTATAATGGATAAAAAAAATCTGACAATTTGGAAAACCAGGATTGTTTGTCTCCTAAGTGGCTTGGTCTCCAAACCTCTGTTACAACTAAAAATAACTGCCACTGCTGTAGTCCAGGCAGATATAGAAACATGAATTAACTTCTTCTTAGGATAATGAAGGTAACACCATAGATCTTCACCAAAATATGCAGCAATGTTCTTAGAAAATAAGCCACTTTTCAGATTGCAATTCCAATTCATAGAAATTGTGTATGTCTATAGGCAGGCTTTTGAGAGAATAATTCCTATAATCCATCATTTTCCTTTTCTTCCTCTCTGTGTCATACATCATCTTTATACTTGATTGCAGAACTTCTGATGCTAAGTTTTAGAGAATGTACAGTTTTGTGGCCCTCAGGTAGGCACTGATATGTTCTCTTTCTCAAGACATTCATACTCTTAACAAAACTTGACATTTTATTCAGCCAGTCTTTGATGTTTACAAGCTCTTCACAGATATTTGAAAACACTGAAAGCAAATTTCACATTTCCATGCTTATGAAGCTGTAATACACATTGTCTAGGATAACCATGCATCATTTTCTTGCAGAGAAATGGTGGGAAATATAAGTAAGTGCACTTTAAAGCAGCGCCGTCAAAGAGCTCATACTTATTTTTGAAAATCAATAAAATTCGTTTTCTTTTCTTGGTAAACTGTCACATAAACATCTTCTGACCAACTCCATGAGAACGATCCATAAGAGGGACATTTACTATATCATGATTAATATGATTATGAGGGTGAATGTCCCCAAAATATACACCTTATGATAGAAGCAGGAACGGAGGGAACAAGGCAGGTCTTGCACGAACCAGGAGTTCCTGGGTGGAACAACTTCTGAGGAAGAGCATGGTGAAGGGGTGAGGAGGGGCCTAAACTCACAGCTATGGTTTTCATAACATGCCCCTAAAGACCCATGTGTAAAAGGCTGAGACCCCAGGTGCCATGGTTTGATCCAGGAATCCCCCACAAACAAATGAATGTGTTCTGAATGATCTATCCTCAGCTGATGGCAGTTTGGGTTTTACATCCTCACTGGAGATGTGTTATTAGAGGCGGGCTTATGGGGGTTATAGGCCAGCTTCCCCTTGCCAGTGTTTAGCACACTTCCTGCCGCTCTGTGCAGTGCTGTGGTGGAGGTGATGTCCACCCCTCTGCTCATGCCATCATTTTCCCTGCCAAGATGGAGTTTCCCCTGGAGTCCATTGTGGTACCCTGCTAATGTGGCATGGAGGATGTAGGGTTTTGCTGAGTCTGGCAGGCTTCTGGGACTATCTCCTTCTGATAAGGAAGTTGAGGCAAAGTCCAAGGGCCCCTGTAAATCTTAGCAATCCTGAAAACTCCAAAGCTCCCAGGCAGGCCACAGCTGTCCCCTGAGATAAGATAAGCAGTTCAAAGCCTAACTTATTCCAACTGCAAATAACAAACCTAAAGGTTTCATTTCCTCTGCTAACATCACCATTCTATCCATGTATAGAGCCACGTAGCCCCCTCAATTTATCTGTGTAAATTAGGATACTGACCCCTACCAATCGAGCTCATGAGATGCCCACAGATCTTGCTTCCTGTGACTTTTCCCTATATAAACAGCTGCAATCTATCAATAAAATGAGATCTGCCCACTGCCGCATTCTCCCGAGAGTCTCATATCTCGTTTGGCTCACAGCTATTCCAAGCCTCTGCTCACCCAGTTCCCGTGGGTGAACAGGGAGTTGATGCGCGCTGCAACCCCCTAAGTAACCCACGGACCCAGAGTCCATAAGTCAAATAAACCCATTCCTCCACAAGCCACTTTTGCTTGGGTTCTTTCTGTGCAGCAACAGATAAAGCTGACGGCAACACCAGGGTAGCGGGCACCTCTGGACGTGGCGCCCTATGAGAGGACATAGGTCATTGAGGACATGCACTTGAACAGGCTGTGAAACCTCTGCCTTTACTTCTTCCTCTTTCTCTTCCTCTCTTGCTTCCTGGCTGCCTTGAAGTGAGCAGTTTTCTGTGCCACCCACCCTGCCCTTCCCACCACATAAACCCAAGAGTACATGTAATCCTCTTATGAGTTTGTGTAATGCCATAGCATTCCTGTCATTGTTAGTTGTACCTCATTGTGATATTAGAGAACAGTCAGGTTTACGTGAGAGATTTTAGGTAACTGAAGCACTGAGAACAGAATGGAACACAGTGAGTCTTCTGCCAGAGCCTTATGGACATCTTCGATGCTGACTGCAGGAGAAACCATCACCCATTTCTTACTCATAAGAGATTGAGATTCCAAATTCTCACTGCTCTTGTCATGCAGCTAGATCTGGCTCAACAAAGGATCAAATTTATGACTCAGAATAGAATTCCCCACACCCACAACCAGAAGGGCCCTTCAGTACACGCACCCTCTGTGGTTGCAGATCTGAAAACTGTAGGTAAAATGAGGTTCCCTGTGACCATGTGACTAACCCTTCACCCAGGCTCCCATAACAGCCCCTGAAAACTCATTTGCTCACACACATGTGCACACACACACACACACACGCACACACACACACACACACACACAAGCAGACATGAAAGAAGAAGGGAAACTAGTTTTGAGGAGAAAGATGAGCAGGAGTGATGGTGTGCAAGAGAGGGTGGGGGAATATGATCAAATACCTGTAGAAAAAGGTGGTAATGAAGCCCTGACTTTCTAGGGGATACTGGCTAGAACACCGTAAGCCCTCCCCGAGTGCACTTCCAACAAGGGTCGAACTCCCAAATTGCTATCAGCTGGGGATCAAGCCTTTAGAACACAAGAGAGACACTAAATATTCTAAACCACCACACTCTATGTTTACTTTTATTTAAAAGCACATTATCTACTTGTAGTAGGTCTAATATGTGCTGGTTTTGCTCTCTGCTCTGGACCATGGGCTGGTGCTGAAGAGGATGCCCTTCACCACACTGACCTTCCCGGTCTCCATTTCTGGGCCACATGCTGAGCAGACGGGCGTGCTCTGCAGGAGGGGCTTTTGGCAAGCAGGCTGCTGGCAGAGCCAGGAGGCAGATGTGGCGCTGGCCATGCTGAGTGCAGACAATGGATGCATGGCAGACATGCTGCACTCACAATGCAGGATGGACCTTCCTGTGCAGCCAATTAAAGGAGAAACAAAGACTGGGCTGTTCAAACTGGTGCACAGACATGGGAGCACAGAGATAAACTTCAACACGGAGTACAGGGCTAATAAACACCACTGAAAACTAGCAGAAGATTCAGAAATGAAACTGTAAATGAAATATTCTTTCTAAATATATGTGTGATGTATTTCTGTAAGGTAATGACAATATGAAACATGACTTTTTCAGAGTAAATCACATCCTGTATCTTATTGAGGTTCTCATAGTTTTAAGTTTATTCATAAAATTCTGATGTGTTATTATACCTTTGGAAAAGTTCCAGGAACAAATCAGTGAGGAATTAACATTTCATATTAAAGAAGTCTACATCTTCATTTCAAACACACTTCTACTTGTAAAAATGTTTTATTTATATATTTGTAACCAAAGAGAGGCGGAGGAGAGAGAAAGACAGAGAGAGAGAGAGAAAGAGAGAGAGAGAGAGAGAGAGAGAGAGAGAGAGAGAGAGAGAGAGAGAGAGAGAGAGAATAGGCACCAGGGTGTCTAGGCACTGCAAATGAATTCCTGATCACTTCTCGCATCTGCCTTTACATGGGTACTAAGGAATCAATCCTGGTTCACTAGGCTTAGCAGGCAAAAGCTCTCCAGCTCCTCCAAACTCCCCTCTAAGTGTTTTCTGTTTCCCCCTTTAAGTGTCATGCTCCAAGTCCTGCTTATCCCTGTAGTCTTATTTCTCTGCAATACTTAAGAACTCAATTAAAAAATTAATTTCAGCTAAAATTTCAATGAGAAATGTAAAGAAAATAGATTTGTATGAATGTAGTAAAACTTGCTGAGGCATACTTACTGACCTGCAAGGTTACTTAATTTAATAGCTTGTGTATTGAGCACAGGCTAGAGTTCTAGGAGACAATGGAATACCTGTTTCCCTTGTCTTTCCCAGATTATCATTCCTTAGAAATATCATACAGGCTGGAGAGATGGCTCAGCAGTTAAAGGCACTTGCTTGCAAAGCCTGGTGGCCTGGATTCAATTCCCTAGCACCCATTTAGAACCAGATGCACAACGTGGCACATGAATCTGGAGTTCATTTGCAGTAGCAGGAAGCCCTGGCACACTCATTCATTCTCTCTCTCTCCCTTCTCTCTCTCTTTCTCTCTCTCCTCTCCCTTCTTTCTCTCTCTCCTTTTCCCTCTCAAATAAACAAATATTTGAAAAAAGAATATAAATCAAATTTCCCATTTCTTGGCTAAAGCAGCCTTGCGTGTGTGTGTGTGTGTGTGTGTGTGTGTGTGTGTGTGTGTGTGTGTGTGTGGACACGCTGGGGATCAAGCCCAGAGTTTTGAGCTTGCTTGCTATGCACCTGTTTTAAAACTAAGCTAAATCCCCAACACAATCACTCACCTTTGCTACCATTGTCCCCAAGGGCTTAATCTTGCAGAATGCTACAGGGGAAATGGCAACGATCTTCTCATTCCTGCCATTTAGACTCTGAGATGATCCCAGGGAAGTGGCCACAAGCCTGGATGTGCTGCACAGGAAATGCTGTGCAGACCGAGGGGCTCACTGTGTCCTACACACAGTGGAGGAAATACATTTCTGGAGAAAAAAAATAAGGAGAAATGCTGGCTAGTCACTGTAAGAAGCACCTGAACCACTGAGCCCCAAATTTAACATTTTTTATTATCCATAATGAGATACATTTAATAAACCAGTAATGAGTTGTTATCCCCAGTTCCCCAATGCCCCTCTTCCCTAACCCCAATCAGCTGGATATCCTCCTCCGTGGGCAGTCTGGATCAGTCCATGGGGTAGGGGGTTATGGAGAGCCTAGAGGTCAGCCTGGTTCCACCTGCCTTAGTGTGATGTTACTGGGGGGGGGGCGAGGTCTCTGGGAGTTCTCCCTTACAATCTTTCCGCCCCCTCTTCCGCTCAGTTCCCTGAGTTGTGGTGGGTGAGTATTAAGGCTGCTTTATTGTTGAGGTTTTAGGGGTCTCTGTACTTCTGCTTTAGGTTGTGTTGAAAAACGCTGGTGTCTATCACGCTTATCCTGTGTTGACTAATTAGCTGTGGTTGTGGTGTTAGAGAAAAATTAAAAATTATAATAAAAGTAGAAAATCTCAGGACAAGAAGGAGCTAATTATTAATAAAAGGAAGCAGGAAAAGTGAAATATCTACCCCAGAATGGTATGTTGGTAGGCCTCCCCCACCTCCCCCTGCCCCTCTAATCCTGCCTTTGTTTCCCTGTAATCTTGCATCTGTGGTTAAGCCCAGTAAAGACTGAGAATGGGTTCTATAGATACGGAAAGAATGTGCAAATGCCCAGGTTACTGGAAAAGCCTGTAAAGATTCCCTGAATTGTGATGCATGTTTGGATTCCTTTAAAGGACCTGCTGGAACTTAGCTCTGGGCTTTTTTGCCTCTGTCCGGCTATGGACACGCACTTGAGCCCTGGGCATGCCTGGTTATTTTTAATAAAACCCTTTGCGTGTTGCATAGGAGAGTTGGTCAGAGTCTTCTTTTGACTCGGGGGCCCGGGGTCCTAACAGTGGGTCTCTTGTTTATCCCACCATTCTCTGCGGGGTTCCATATGGATCCTCCACAGTAGGTCTGGTGTGGCTCATCTCTTGGCAGGATGTCAGCCATTGGCCTGCAGTTTGTTGGTAGGGTTGGATGAGCCACAGCTTTCTCACTGCATTCTGAAACATACAAACAGAATCTCCATCCAAGAGTGAGATCAGTATAGGTTAACTGAAATACACATTTCTGAATTAGCTAGATTCTATTGTTAGTAGCCTCTTTGTAAATCACACGCATAGTGCATCTCTCTTTGGGGGCCCAAGAGTTTGGTTCCCAGTGCATTTCGCCCTGAGTCCCCAGCTCCAGTTAAGGGCTCCCCCTCACGGAGTGGATTATTTGGCCAAATTAAAAGCTGTTGATTACCTCCCCCTGGCTGTGGCTCCTCCATTGCACAAGCGTTCCTTTCTTGGTTTGCTGTTCTCTCCAAGTAGGAAGTATGTTCAGCCAACTCATGGTGGCACATGTGTTTCATGTCAGTGGTCTTTGTTTGCTCCAGCTGTCATTGACCAGCTTCCCCTGGCAGTTTATGCAATGCCTTCCAGCACTGCACTGACTACCATCTGGGGGCTGGTTACCATTTTGGACCTCACAGGGTCTTTTGATGCTGATAGATGGCTTTCTGTGGTTTCTTCAGCAAAAGGATCCTACCTCAGGCCTGGGGTGGGTATTCAAGAGCTTTGACAGAATCCTATCTTGTTTTGGGGACCTCATGGTTCACTCTGGTCAACAGCTCAGTGAGGGAAGGAGTCAATGACTGGGACCAGGAGTTGCCAGACTGATCAATTTTTCACAGACTGAGACTCCCTCCCCTTCTATTCACGGCCCCTCTTGCCAGACGACACTCACTATTTGCTCAATAGGCCACCATATGCAAGTGAGGATTTTATGATTTTGAACCCATTTTGGTTTAGCTTCATGCTTAAGTCACCCCCTCCCCCAACCCCTTACCCCTCTTTCATAAACTCTCACTTCTCTCAACTGGCAACTTTAACTTTTTATTGACAACTTTCACACACGAGCATAATGGAATCTGATTATAATCCCCTCCCAATACCATCTATTTCTCACTCTTGCCCATCCTCCAACACAGAGTTTCTTCTTTCCAACTAGACCCTCTTCTATATTGCTGACTTTTTCAGCCTTCTCCATCATCCGTGTCTAAATGCTGATGAGCTCAGTTTTGTGGAGGTCTTGTGGAGGTGGAGGCAGCCACTATGAGATCACAATGTAACAGTCACTTTGTGTCAAAAGATGATGTCCCAAAGTACTCTTCCTGTTTTCTGAAATGTTCCCTGAGCCTTGGAGGTGTTTAATGATATACCAAGAGTAAGTTCCAAATTTATCTTTATTACCAAGAAGATTCTGTAAAGCTCTGGGAACGAAATAGCATCATCTGAGTTAAACAGTAAACACTTGTCTCCAAAGAGCCATTTATCTTCTTGGAAGGCTCTCTGAAATTTCATCATCTGGCCAGGATTCGCAGTGAGCTCTGAGATCACACACCAGATGGAAAGCTTACAAAGCAAGCATAAGCCAATCTTAGGTGTAGAATATTTTTTCCTGACTCAGAACAGATAAAAATATCAACTTGAAAATAGCAGAATTGCTGATTAAACATGTGTTGGCACAACTAAAATCCAGAATATGCTAAAGCAGGAGCCACAGAGAACCACGGGTGCAGACTAAGAAAATGGCATTCAATGAAACAAGCATTTTCTGTTCAACATGAAAGTAAGCGGCTCAGGTGCTGGGACTTGTTTGATGAGAGGCAGGCATCAGCTGAGAAGGTGCCACCACCATCAAGGGGAGAGACCAAGGGTGATTAGGGTCATAAGAAAGAGAGAAGGTTTGACAAAGAGAAATAAGACCTGCCACAAATCATCAACAATACTATAAAATTCAGTGTCATCTTGAAGTAAGGATGCATTCTGGGTTGGAGAATGGAGTTTGATGTGTGATGGCAAAGAATGATCTAGAAAGCCAGTATATCAAGTAAATGTCATCATAGAAGAAGTTTAATTGTCACCATAGAACCAGGGCATCCCACCAAACACTTCAGTTTACTGTGGGGTTACCCTCCCTGTTTGTTATCTTCATTTCATATTTTTCAAATATAAGGAAAATGTTGATCTTCCTTCCAGACCTTATCTTTTCACATGGCCTCAGCTCTTAAAGCTGGTCTTGGACTTAACTTTTCTTGTCCTTATGTGCTGGGAATGGAAATGTTTGCCTCCATGGGACACAAGGGCTTCAGCATAGAAGCAGGTTATAAACAGGCTAAAATTGCAGGTTCAGTTGACCATAAGAATTGACCTTGGGAAATATTTACACATACAACACTAGCATCTATTTCAGAGAGTTATTCGAGGAAAATAGGGTGTAATTTAAGGAATTTTTGAAATTAAGTCATGAAAAATGTTTAGTCATACAACTATTAGCATTTTGGGGTGGAGAGATGTCTCGGCAGTTAAAGGTGCTTTCTTGAAAGTTTGGTGCTCCTGTGTTCAGTTTCCCAGTACTCATGCAAAGCCAAATGCACAAAGTGGCACATGTGTCTGGAGTTCATTTGCAGTAGCTGGAGGCCTAATACACTCCTATTCTCTCTCTCTCTCTCTCTCCCTCTTTGTAAATAAATAAACAAAATATAAAAAAGAAATATCAGCATTTAATTATGGATATCTGTGAAATTTCTCTCCTTGTAGCACAAGAGGAAGTGGAAAATAGCCACAGAGTGACATTATGCAGACACTGAATTTAGCTTCAGAAGGAAAGGAAAGGAACAACAAAGTAAAATATTCCTGTATGTTGATCATAAAACTCTTGATTTTAATGACCTGTCCATCATTGTTCACAGAGACGTATAAAACATGATGGTTTTTTTCCCTCCCTCACAAGAGAATTTTTTAAAACTAATTTTAAGGTTAGCATAGAAAATAATGTTTTCATTATGGCATTTCGTTCACGTGCTTTGGTACCTTCTTAGGCTATTTTTCAGCGGCATCTACCTTTCACTCTGGCAGGTGCCAGGCACCCAGGGCCAGGGAGATGCTTGGAGTCTCCTGCTTCTGCTCCTGCTTTGCTTGCCACTGCGAGAGCCATTGCCCAGCCTTCCGAAGGTTCTTCCCTGGAGACTCTGGCACCACCAGCTTCCCGTACCCTGTGGCTTGCTTTGGGGGCTATGAGAAGAGATAGGAAAATCAACACTTTAGGAGAACCTGAGAGGAGCATTCAGCTCAGGATGTACAAACTGTTTGAACTGTACTGCAAGGGGGCCAACAGCTGGCCTCCCACTTTGTTTTCCCTTTGTAAATTATTTCTCCTTTAAGCCCAACCTCCTGCAGCCATCCTGTGAAAAAGCTACATCAGCATCAACTAAGGTGCCCCCCAACCTCAGTGTCTCTAGTAAAGAGCTTCTCCATTAGCTCTGTCCCTTTGTGGCTAGCTTTTGCCAGGAGTCTGTAAGAGTCTGCTGAAGGCAAAAAGGCCACAGGAGCCCGGAACTTGGGCCACTCTGCAACTGGAGCAAACAGCTTCTGAGTTAACACTCCTGTTGTGCTGAGCTTGAGCACTGTATTGGGAAGTTAGTTTCTCTGCCGAGTCTGATTTTACTTGTAATTGTCTTTAAATGTATAGGCATGCATCTACACATTTGACAGATTCTTGGGATTTCCGTCCTTCACAAGTTATTGAAACACACACACACACACACTTCTGGATCTTGAGTATTGAAAATTACAGATGCATTTCAAGATGCATTAAATTAGAATCTTAATATTAGGATATGATGATTTGTTTTCGTGTATTGTTTCAACACAATCAGTTCATAATAGGAAGAAAAATGATGACATCAAACTAGAAGAGACTAGTTGAAAAGAAGGAGGGAGGGGGAACTTAAAAGGAGAAAAAGGGAGTGAGGAGGGGATTAAGATAATGGTAGATTGTCTATACCTATGGAAGCTCTCAATAAAAAGTCAAAACAAACATTGTTTCAGTATGAATGATCCATTTTCTGTGAGCCTAGTGTCTGGTAAATAATTCCTCTTCTAATTCCTCTGGAACATGCTCACCGTACTGTATCACGCAGCATTTATATTTCTTTATGCTATAATTTTTCTTAGCTTTCATCCTTCTCACTTATTAATAGGACTTCAATTTTTCTTCCATCAATGCTACTTCGGTAAACATTTTAAAAGCATACACTTCTTCAAGGCTTACCATCTCAATTTTCCCTGAAGATTTACCCTTCCTTTGGAGCTGAGCACAGAGGCAGGACATATGCTTTGGAGCAATCAGAGGAAGCAGATCCTTCTGCTCCACACAGGTGTGACACCTGGGAGAGATGATGACGCATAGCATTGACAGGGCGAGAGCCCTGCTCCCTGACGCAGCTGGGAGACTGGAGGGATTCTGGTCCCAGCACCCATATACGTATGGCATATGACGGCTCACTTATACCTGGACCCCTTGTTGAGTACAAAGATTATAAGTACAGCCAGAAGATAAGATAGGAAAGAGAAATTTACGACTTGCATCAGGTAAGGCCAGCAGGGGGATTCTCAAATTAGTGTCTCCCAGGACTAGGGAAGCCAGGAGCTTTTACTGGAGAGACTCATACCTGTTCATATAAAAAAGAGTCAGCATCACATCTAAGGTAGGTTCATTCCTGAGTATGCTCATTGTGACCTTCTTAGCTCAGATAGTCAAACAAACAAAAAAAGAGTGCACACGAAAAACTCTGGGCAGAGAAATCAATATTGTAATGGACTCAAGTGACTGGTGATTTGACCCCTAAAGAAGCAAACAAACATGCATCGGCAACCCCCCCACCCCTAGCAAATGCAGCACAAAGCAGGTGATGTCCCTACTGATCAGATCTGTTCTGTACTGAAGAGAACAGATCTATGTCACTCTGTGTAGAACTGCAGACTACAATATTACAGAAACAACGTTTTGGAAATCGCCTACAGAGGAAATTTGTAACTTTGTTTGCATTTTAAGTAGTGAAATAGGACCACAATGAAAGTTATTTGCACAAACCATCTGGACTCTTAGCAGACCAACTGGAATTCTGAGTTTAAAATTAGGGTGTTGGGCTGGAGAGATCGTTCAGCATTTAATGTACTTGCCTAGAAAGCTTAATGACCCAGGTTTGATTCCCCAGAACCCACATAAAGTGGCACATGTATCTGGAGTTCTTAGTGACTAGACACCCTAGTGCATTCTCTCTCTCTCTCTCTCTCTCTCTCTCTCTCTCTCTCTCTCTCTCTCTCTCTCTCTCCTAATTTTAAAATTAGGGTGTTACTAAGCAAAATGGCAGGGCACAATGACAACCCCCAGTGCTGGAAAATTCACTTATTTTTAACGTTTCCCTCTCAGATATATAAAATAGAATTTTCAGAACACTGTGGGTGTCTGCCTCCTGAAAACTTGTCTGACACCTAAGAAAACAGCTCAAAATAAAATGGAAACAGTTAAACAATTTCAAGTGAAAAGACTGCCTAAAATAATATTTCTTTCTTCTGATAAAGTCAGTATTTATGCATGTTCTTAAAAATCTCACTCAAAGTCTAAGATCTGGGTATTTTTGCTACACAAAAACAGTATAAAATAACGATTTGTGTTTGCCTTTCTGAAAAATATTTCATGTCAGTAAAATTTCATCAATTGATCTGTATTACATTAAAAATTAATAATATACGGTTAGTTTCATGCTCCAACAAAAAAAAGATTATTTTTGGAAGGTGGATTTTTAAAGTGAACATACAAATTTTCAGACTACCTAATACATAGATACCAGAAAATCAAAATCGTGACTTTGTGTCACATTGTTTTCCTTCTGTGATGAAACTAATAAAATTGTTGTCTCATAATTTTAATTAAGGAACTCTGACTCTCCTCATTTTAAACATTGTCCTGCTTCAAGTATCAGAATTAGAATTCAGAGATCATTGGTTAGAAAAGTAACCTTTAAAGCTTAAAGCACTTACTGATACTGTATTTATAACTCTAGTTATGTACGGAAGCAAACAGGAGTACTAGAAGGATATATTTTTACTCTCGTGCATATTATGAATATGTAACATATTCATATTTGTTTGGAAAGTGACTCTATTTAGCAATAACTATGCTTTATCAACTTGAATGTACTGACAAAGGCATGATGTCAATTAAAGAAAAACTTGCTTTCACCATTTTCTCAGGAGTCCCATGACCCTTTAAAACTCATTTATTTACATATGACGGACTTAACTTCTGTCTTGTTGCTGGGGGTTGGTAGATAGAGAACAGAAATGCTCTTAACACCTTACATCCCACAAAAGGGCACCCCAATAATGAAGAATTCTGACCCACAGATGCTTTGGATTCAGAAGACAATGGAATGCAAAGCCTGAGTGTAAATATCCTCAGTGATGACTTGGGTTCTTATTTCTCCGTCCCCTTTGGGATTAAAATGCACCAAGGCCTGGTAGGGACTGTTGTTCTCGAGGTGAAGGGATGGCCATGTCTATGAGCCTTGAGCTCAAGGTGTTTTGCTTCACTTGCTCTCTCTAAGGACACATGGCATGGCTGAGACCCTGCCCACCTTGATACAGATTATGATACAGGGTGTGGGGAAGGGTTAGAATTTAGATAACCCCCAGTAAAAATTTCAATGCACCCCAAGTTTAAAGAGTATCCGAGCTCTTGTCTATAAAGTTAAAGAATTAAAATCATAGACAACAAGATAGTAAGGTATAGTGGGAGACTTTATTATTTAAGGGAACATGGGGAGTTACAGAGTTTTCCAGCCACAGGTGTGGGGAAACATGTGTCAGAGAGTTTAATAGAATTCATGCTGTTCAGCTAAACAAGCAGCAGAAGAAAAGATAACAGAGGGCTCCCATCATGAGAAGGAAAGGTTCATGAGGGGAAAAGTCTGGAGCCTGCCTCCACCCCAGCCAGTGGCTGGGTTGGGTTGGCCTTACCTTTCCTAAGGCCTGGATCAGAGGTCCTTCCGCTAGCTTGCCATGTGGGGCAAGAGGCCTGCTTCCTCTAGGGAAGTGAATTTAAGTTCTCCCCAGGTGAGTCAGAGAGACAGCTGATCGGTTCATATTTGACCAATCAGTTTTAGTACCTAGGTTATAGCTCTAACTAGACACCTCCCACTCAAGGGGAGGGGTGGTCCCTGCAGAGGCCTGACCATCACAGCTTCCCTAGACAAAGGACTGCTTCCAGGCTGAAGAGTCTCTGCTACGAATAGTGCCTTCTCTCGCATGCACTTCACTGAGCCTCCAACGTCTGCTATGAACTACGATGAGCTGAGTAGTTAAAAAGCACCCATTCATCCTGGCATTTGATCCTCAAGAAGAAATAAAATAGTAATTGATAGGCTCTTGGGCTTTTGCCTTTCATAAGTATGAAAATAATGATGAAAATACAGACTGAAGTCATGAACAGATCCACAGACTTTCTCAGATATATGGCTTTGGGGCAGTCAACAGGCAACTATGTATTGAATCCCTATTTGGACACAATAAGAAGAAATGTGATGTAAAAAAAAGACACAATCGATAAGCCATACAAGGAAAATATTTTAGTAACGATAAATAGCATAATTCAATGCAGATATTAATGCTATGCAATACAGCACACCTCTGGGGGGAACAAAACATGAAAACATGAGGCTAAAAGCTAGAATAATACAACTGCCTTCAAAGTGGCCATGAATCCTTATAAAAGTTAATGTCAGTGAGGTGTTTAAATATAAAACCATAGGAATCTTTATATAATAATGATAATGATAAAACACTGATTTATCTGAGCAACATAGTTTTAGGCAAAATGTAGAACATACTTAAAATAAAATTATGAATAGATAAAATATTTCAAAATGATAGTTTTTACTTAAATATATGTGTTCTGAGTATCATCTATCTTTATATCTTACATCTATATATTTATAAGTGTACATGTTTTAAGGGAAATAAATAACATCACTTTATGAATGACTTCATTTTTATCAATATCTTAAGGTTTAGGTATAAAGAAGAACAAATGTGATTCTAGTAAGATAGGATAAATTTGAAAAAGTAAGTAAATCATAAAGGAAAGAAAAAAAGCAAAAGACAGAAGCAAGAGCGTTCTGACTATGAAAAGCTAACTTTCATGGCATCAGAGGTCATTAATTATCATGCTGTTATTACCAAAAATAGCTGACATGGTAGCATGTCTTTATTTTGATTGGCTGTTTTAATAAACGAACGTGACTTTTCAGGCTTGATGATTATTAGCTGAGCCTCAGATTGTCCTATAAAGATGTCAACAGTTGTGATAAGGCAACATGTTATTTGCTGGTAATCTGGTCTCAACTATAAAGATCTCATTAGGCTGCCTAATGTGACATTTGCCAAACCCTGATCTCCAATGAACTGTGGAAACACTGGGCCATTTGTTCCATCGGTGGCTCAAAGCCTGGATGGGTCTTTCCCACCCAAGAACTTCTGCATTCCTTCCATATTCACTCCTAACCAAAGACCCTTCCAAGACAAGAGATATGCTTCCCAGGGCTGGGGAAGGGACTTAGTGGATAAAGCAACTTTGAGTACATGAGTTCAGATCCCCAGGCCCCATGTAAAAAAGCTAAATGCTGCAGTGGACTTCTATAATCTGAATTTGCCTACGTGGAGAAAGAGGTAGAGACAGGAGAATCTCCCAGAAGTTTGTGAACAGGAAGAGGTGTTACCTTGAAGGACGGACGCAGAAGGTTAGGGCTGATCCAACATTGTCCTATGACCTCACATGCACATGATGGCTCATGTGGACCAGCACTCACACATGTGAACATGCATGCATGCATACCCAAACACATTAAATAAATAAATAAAATAAAAATATAAAATGAATAAATAACAAGAAACAGCATATTAGCAGTGTACAGTGGCTCAGACCTTTAATCTCAGGACTCAGGAGGCTAGGGTAGGAGAATCGTTGTGAGTTTGAGGCCAGTCTTAACTATAGACTGAGTTCCAGATCAGCCAATGCTAAAATAGGACCCTACCTCAAAAACAATAACAGAAAATAAATAATAAAAAACAAAAATATGCTTCCTTATTTCTGGTCCTTCAGAGAGGGATTGAATAACAGGCTACAAATAACAACACATTCAGCACTCTAGAATAATCTCAAGGCTAAAAATTCCTTAGATGCAACGAGAAAGATCTTCAAAGACAAAAGTATGAGAAAATCACACTGAAACTGGGTAGCTCCTTGACATCTTAATATCCAACCCCTCCAATGTCCCCGTGGAGACAGCAAGATCCGCATGTCAGTACACTTAAATTAGCACAACCCTTTCAGCTACTGATTTTGAAGACAGGGTCAGGAAAATTTTTAAAATGTTGATTCACTTATGAGGATTTTATCCAGACAAAAGTTAAACATGAATTGAAAAAACTCATTAAATAAAAATATATTCCTATTAGTATTTTTTAAACATATATTTATTGACCATAATGAGTAACATTATTTAGTGGGCAAACAATGAATTGAGCTGCTATAAAAATAGTTGTACAAAATTTTCTGCATCGAGATGTGGCATCCTGCGGGTAGATGCCTAGTAGAGGGATAGCTGGGTCCATTGGTAGTTCTATGTCCATTCTGTCTAGGAGTCTCCACACTGCTTTCCATAGCGGTTGAACCAGTTTGCAATCCCACCAGCAGTGAATGAGGGTTCCTTTTT
>PVHP010028242.1:0-23247 GCA_004024765.1 Zapus hudsonius | reverse complement strand
ATAAAATATAGAAACTAATTTGCTATTAATAATGAAACCACAGCAAATATGAACATAGGCTTCTAGATTAAAATATGTTAAATCACAACAATTTTTTTTTGTCTTTTTGAGACAGGGTCTTACTAAGTATCCTAGGCTGGTTTCAAACTCCTGCCTCAGTGTCCTATGTACTTGGGTAACAGATGTGCACCGGTATGGCCTGGCTTAAGAAACTTTTTAACTGTAAATAGCTTAACCTTTTCAAACTATTACTGCTGGGAGTCATTTGCCCAATTAGTCACTTTAAGGTATTTAGACACTTTTTAATGCGCTCCTTAATCTTCATCCTACAGGGAAATAGTGCTACCTTAATCAAGTTTTGGAAAATAAAGAATTATTCTAACTCCCTCCTACTCGACCCTGACCACCTCTCTCCTGACTGAATGTGCCAGACATTATCTTTCATGCTAGTCTCTCTGGGAGTTAGAGGAGCTTGGGAAAGAGAGAAAAGGGAAGAAGAGAGATGAAAGAATAGCCTAGGGCAAAACATAAAAAAGGAATTTTTAAAAACTGATGACAAATCAAGGGAAATCTGTCTTTTCCGTTAAGGTGGAGGACACTGGGAAATGGATTTCGGTGAAAGCAATGGCACATTAAGGAAGAGGTTATAGAGAACCTTGGACTATTTTTCTACCACTCAAGAGTTATTACAGGATATGACCCCTGCATGATTCCCTATTGAAATTCAATCTGTTATTACTGATCAAGTTTCAGAATGAAGATGGCTTTTATCATTCTTCAATATGGATATTTTAAGCAAGTTCCTGATGGAGTTGAATGAAGTGTGTGTGTGTGTGTGTGTGTGTGTGTGTGTGTGTGTGTGTGTGTGTCTGTGTGTGTATTTATAGAGCATGGAGATGTATTTTATCTAGCAAAAATCACTGAGAACATTTTGCCATAATAAAAAGCAAAATGAAGCCTGAAGCTAGGCACAACTGCAATCCCACAAACGTGGGAGGCTGAGGCAGGAGGATTAACTCAAGTTTGAGGCTAGCCAGGATTACAGTGTGAAACTCTGTGTCAAACAAAACAGCAGATAAAATGTGTCAAGACTTGCTCAGGGTGGTTCTATCACCTCATCCGGGCTCTCAATCATTCTTGTGTGGCAGCAACAGTAATTGTACCAAGATGTCACAATTTGAGACTCCATGGCAAGCAGCAGGCAAGCCTAGTCACACGTTCCTGAAGCACACACCCTGTGACTGGCACTTGTCTTACTCTCTTCCCTCTGCAGACATACCTGATTCCTGCTACTTGGCTGTCATCCCAGGGAGACCAATGAGATTCTTGCGTTTCTCTTCTGGCACAGTGGTTAGAACTAAATTTTCTGAACTTAGAGGATGACAACAATGTCCTTAAAAATATTACATCTGTTATTTAAGCTTCCCTGTAATATAACTATTACTTGAACCTCCATTAGAATACAGGGGCAACAGTTTCCTCTTACAACTTGTATGTGATCAGAACAGCCAATTTCTATGCCTCAGGACAGGGAGAAGCAAGTGGACAGAGAGGCAGGTGAGGAAAAATGTTCAGAGACATGGGGGGAAACTGGCTACCTCTTGTACAATTCATAACCCCCTACTCCATGGACTGATCCAGTATGCCCAATGAGGAGGATACCCAGTGGATTGGGGACAGGAAGGAGGGAAATGGGGATACTATCATAAGATTTGCTATACAATGTATCTAATTATGGATAATAAAGATATTAATAAAAACATTAAGACCAAGAAAATACCACTAACATATATGCTCCTGGTATAGTCCCCATTAATGGATTAATAAAAGAGATTTGGTGATTGGCCACTTCCGCCCCCATTTATTAGAGAAGAGTGTGGCAAAGAGAAAGCTCACTGCTTTTCAAGGTTAAGGGGCCAGTTCTGGTAGAGTTGGGTCTGGTTCGAGCTCAGGCTTCCAGGACCACAGCCTAGCAATCCTTTATCGATGAACTGACTCACAATCTTTCATTTGGCCTGTGCGCTGATAATGTGCACTTTGTAAAACAAAACCCCTTAGTGAATGGAAGACATCCAAGTGTTGAACACATTGACATGTTTACAAGATTCACTTAGTGGGCTGGGGGATGGCTCAGTAGCTAAAGGCACTTGCTTGCAAAGCTTGATGGCCCAGGTTTGATTCACCAGTACGTACATAAAGCCAAGTGCACATAGTGGAGCATGCACCTGGAGTTTGCTCTCAGTGGCAAGAGCCTCCTGGTGCACCCATTCTCTCTCTCTCTCTCTGTCTCTCTCTCTCTCATTATAAATAGTTTTTTTTTTAAAAAAAGAATAGTCACCTAGCAAGATAGATAACACCCCAAGTAGCCAGTTATTAGATTGAATTATTTTTGCCACCACACATTATTATTAGTTGGGGCCAAGGGGTTGAAGCAGGATCTCACGCTAACCCAGGCTGACCTGGAACTCACTCTGTGGCCCAGGATGAAATGATCCCAAGTACTAGGGTTAAAGGCATGTAAAATCATGCCAGGCTTTTAAAAAATTTTGTATGTTTTTATAACTGCAAATTCTAAAATGGATTATACTCTATGACAGCAATACGTTACAAAAAGATACGTAAAGACTCAAGCACTTTCAAGTGGGATTTTCAGTTAGTTTAATGGTGAAGAGAGGTTCAAACACCTAAAAGTATTATTAAAAGACAGACCGTGGTACCCATTCCCACAGTTTCTAATTCTGATACTGCTGGCTCAGAGACCACACTTGGAGAAGCTCTGGTTAAAAGCAAAGGCTTTGGGCTGATGGGCTTTGTGTTTAGGTCCACCATTTTCCCCTGCTTCACATGCCTCAGACTCAGCAGCTTTCAATGACCTGTCTTCAAGTTCACGGGGCCCTTTCTTCTCCCTATTTAAGTCCACTCTTGGGTGTGAATTTTCAAATCATTTGCTGTATTTTTCAGCTGTAACTACTCTCTTTGGTTCTTTTTTCTCTCACTCCCATCATTTGGTTGATATTCTTATTTTGTTTATATATTTTTTCCTAATTCCTTTAGCTCCTTGAGCACATTTAAGAGTGTTTTCAATATCTGTGTCTAGTCAGTCTGATGTCTACGCTTCTTGAAGGAGGATGGTTTCTGGAAATTCATTTTGTTCCTTTGAATAAGATATATTTGCCTATTCCTTTGGATATCTTGTGGTCTTTAATGGAAAATTGGGCACTGAATAAAAGCAAAACAACAAAACCAAACAGCCACTTCCACCTGGTTGTCTGTGAAGACTACCACTAAGCAGAGGGTGACCTTTGCTCAGCAGCCCCATGGGAGAGTTGTTTCTCCCAAGGACTTCTCTGGGTATGTCTTACCTGACTGGGGTGTGAGATTCTGCTTTACACACTCTGCTGGTTTCCTATAGTTCAAGGTGCTTCACTCTCATGCTTTTTCTTTTTGGATGCCCTTACCTGTTCTGGTGTATTTCTCAATCAAAAATCTCTTGCCCCAAGTGTGTGTGTGGTTGAGACACAATTTCCTTTCTGAAATTCTAATCATGTATTAACTTGCTTTGCTGAAAATACATCATCACAACTTGATTGGACTTTTTTATGGGTTTCTAAACTATTGTGTTATCTGTTTACAGATTTAACTCTTTGTTCCCTCTCCCTGTCTCCTTGATTAACTGTTTCTGTTTTACTAATTTAACTCTGACAATACTCTGTGTGTGTTTGTTTGTATGTATGTGTGCATGTATGGGTGTACACATGCCACAATGCATGAATGGAGTCTGAGGATGAACCTAGGGTACCTGTCCTTTCCCTTACTTTGCCTGGGATAGGATCACTCTTGGTGATTTTTGGTTTTGCCACTTCACTGTGTCAGTAAGCTGGTTTGCCAATTCAGATCTCCTGGCTCTGCCTCCCACTGGCATAGGTGTATGGGGATTGCAAGCTCGTGTACTATTTGCATCTAGCTTTACATGGGTGGTGGGGAATGAAACTTGGGCTGGCAGGTTTGCAAGCAAGCGTCCTTAACTGCTGAGCAATCTACCCAGCACCCCCCCAATGCTTCATTTTTAAGCAAAACTTTGATCTTAAATAAGTTTTTAGAAAATGAAAACAGCAAATTATCTCAGAAGTCTAAAATGCTTCAAGGTTTCTGTGAATTCAATGCCACCCCAAGTCTCACACAGACGAGCTGTGCATTTCTTCACTGCGTTTCTGTGTGCTCTGGTCAAATGAACACCTACCTGAGAATTCCACATTCTAACAACCGGTGGGTGACTGACATCAGGGTGGGGAGTGCTTTTCTCTTGTTCAACCAGACTTTTGGCCATGCTTTCACGGCTTTCTTAAAAACCCAAAACTTAAATCCAAAACTTAAAACAGGCACCAAAGCTAATCTCATTAGGAAAAGCCGGAGTATGAAAATAAAGCTTGTATTGGAAAGAACAACTCTTAAATTTGCTTTTGGAAATGCATACACCCACTGATTTAGGATGGCTCAGCATCTGAATTTTCAACTTGATGATATGATACGTATTCAGCAGGAAACATATTTCCAGTTTTGAATTTGGAGCTATTCCTGGCCTAGGGATATACAGTATGATATTCAGGGTTGCTGGATGGCAGCAAGTGGCATTCTCAGTCAGTTCCAGCCACAGGGAGAGACAACCAGCAGACACAGTAGTGTTATTGGTAGGGTAGGTGCGGTGCTTGGGATGAAACGTCCCCCAGAGGCTCAAGGGTTTTGAATGCTTGGTTCTCCACTGGTGGCAATTTGGGAAAGCTGGGGGGCCTTTGGGAGGTGGAGACTTGCTGGAGGATGTGTATGTGTCACTGGGGGTGGGCTTTTGAGGTAGTATGTCTCCACTCCAAGCCCAGTACTCAGAAGATGTCCTTCCTGCTGCTGTGGAGAGGGGATGCCTGCCTGGATGTCTGCTCTTGTACTGCTTTCCCTGCCACAATAAGACTTTCCAGGGCTGGAGAGATGGCTCAGCGGTTAAGGCACTTGCCTCCAGTGCCTAAGGCCCTGGGTTCAATTCTCCAGGACCCACATAAGCCAGACCCACAAGGTGGTGGCCCTGGTGTTCTCTCTCTCTGTCTCTCTCTCTGTCTCTCTCTCTCTCTCTCTCTCTCTCTGTATCTCTCTGCTTGAAAATGAATAAATAAAATATTTTAAAATTTATTTAAAAAAAAAGGCTTTCCAAACTGTAAGCCAAAATAAACCATTTCCTTCCACAAACTGCTTCGGATCAGATGTTTTATCTCAGCAATGAGAGGGTAAATGTTACAGCAGGTATATGAAATGTGTTTTTTCAAGTTATTATTTAAAATAATTTAATATATGAACTATGAATTATTTTTATAAGTAAATCTATAATTGAGGAATACTTAAGAATTTATCAAATACTTTTTCTCCAGAAAGATATTAAGTCTATCCTCCTCATAATCTGATAACAATCATAAAAGAAGCTTAGATCAATCTCAGAATAAAGGTTGATTTTCTGTTAAGACTTTTGTGTCATCTCATGAAGCAAAATCAGTGTTCCACATTAGCTCTGCTTCTGGTGATAATCTTATAAACTAGGTCAGAAGGAAGAAGAAATAGGTCCATAGCTAAGAATCTCATTAAAAAAGAAGAAAAAGAAGAACTTGGCTGTGCTCCTTGTTCAAAATAAACTCTTTTCTCCATTCCAGGGCAATCATGAGACTTCTGAGAAAAGTGCCCAAAGCAGGTTCTATGGAGGAGTGCAGAGTCCAGCAACCTGACCAGGATGTCCCTCCCCTTTGATAGAGGATCTGCGGGAATAACATTTCCCTTTGGTGCTCAGTGACGCTGAGTGCGTGTAAAGGTGGTGCACACCTGCATTCCCAGGACTCAGAGGTCCAGGCAGGAGGATCAGGAGTCAAAGGCCAGCTTCTGCCAAATAGCATTTATGAGGCCAGACTTGGTTATATGAGACCCTGTCTCAAAACAGCAACAACAAACGCAAAACAATAAATGGTCTCTTTATCTGCCACTCTAAGGTAGAAGGCTTGTAATAAGAATGGAAAGGTAGCTTCTCTAAAGAGAAAGACAAAGGGAAGTAACAGTGACAGTAACAGGACTCAGTGATGTGCCCTGGGGCTGTGAGGAGTCCGGGAGTCAGCAGGAAATGGCCATACTCACACCGCCTGGTTTAGAACATTGCTGGCCCACAAGACTAAGGGCCACTGGACACAGAGGTCTGCAGAGCCTGTGTTCTTTCAAGTCGTTGGTACCCTGAGAGGCCGCTGTGCTGCTTCTGCTTGGGAGAGGGGGCAGGGGAGCTCTGCTATGTGTTAGACCTCTCTGCTGCCACACCTGCTATATCCTGGCAGTGGGCACTCTCAGGATCAGGGCACCCTTGTGCCAATTACCAGGCAAATGCGGGGAGTGGCAGAAGACCACCCCTGCCAGCTAACCCTACACTCAAGGCCCCATGATGTTCTATTTTTATTTTTATTTTTTAACTATTTACTTATTTGCAAGGCGGGAAGAGAAGAGAAGATAGAAACAGAAACACAGAGAGAATGGGCACACCAGGGACTCCAGCCAATGCAAATGAACTCCGGATGCATGTGCCACTTTGTGCATCTGGCTTTATGTGGGTACTAGGGAATCAAACCTGGGTCAAGAGGCTTTGCAGGCAAGAGCCTTAACTGCTGGGCTATCACTCCAGCCTGATGTTTTATTTTATAGTTTGGCTTACACGGAGCTATTTATTGCATTATGAATTCTCAAGTGGAATTATGGCAAACTTGCCATAGGTAAATGTTAACTACACTAGGGACCCCCCCACACACACACACTAAGCATACACGTGATCACTGAGCTATATCCTCAGTTTCTATTTTTCAATGTGGGAATGTTCCTTTTTATCAGAAAAGGGGAAACTGCATGTTGAGAAATAAAAACAGAAACATACTGATCTTTCAGTACCAAGGCAGTAGAGAGTACAAAGTGAACTCCCCAGGCTTGGGGAGATCATTCAGTGGATAAAGCACTTACAGTGCAACTCTGAATGTCTGAATTCAGATCCCAAGATCCCACATAAGAAAACCTGAAGCTGTGATAGGCTTCTGTAATCCAGATGCACCTACAGCAAGAAGGAAGGCAGAGATAGGAGGATTTCCTAGAAGCTCACAAAGAGGGCAGAGAAAAACCATGAGAAACCCTGACTCGAGGTGGAGGGTGAGGACTGACCTACGTGCACACACACACACACACACACACACACACACACACACACACTCAGAATAAATCTTTTTAAAAATAAGTGAATTCCCACCTGGTGTTGGGATGTCCTTGGAAACGGTAAGAGTGTGCATCCCACCTTGCTGAGCTGAGGCCGGCGGGCATCACTGAGAGGCTGCCAGCATGAACCACAGAGGGGCAGGAAGAGCCCTGGCATGCCTCCTGGATGCAGGAACCCTCAACAAAATCCTCTGGGATTTTAAAATAATGAACCAATAAAATAATGTTGGATGGCACTGAATTGTCCATTTTTTATTTTGCAAGGGAAAAAAATCTCCGAATTTCATTGATAGTGTCATTGATATATTATCTTAATATTTTCATCCCAGTTAAAAAAATCCCAGAACATGAAATAGTCTATCTGATGGACAGTTAACTTCTAGACTGACGTATATATATTTACATATTTATAATGATTATATAAATGCACCTTAATACATAAACATACATAAGGGCGTATGAGTATACACACATACATAAGGATTACATGTGTGTTCGCATACACTGCCATACATGGATATATTTATTCGAAAGGCAAATATGAAGGTAATTACTTATTTATGGTATTACACTGTAGATGATTCTTTCCCAGTGTAGGTGGGTCAATGGGGACCCTGTGTAGCACAGTGGGTTCTCGAATATAACTTGGGGACAATTTGGCCAACCACACTTTAAACCTACATTTGAATATGAGCCTCCTGATGCAAACAGAAACATCACAGTCAACTGGATTAACAAAAGCAGAAGCAGTACCAAGCAAGGCAGTGGGAGTGGGGTGCAGGAGACCATGCCCCGCATTAAGCCCCAGATCTACATCTAGAATGTGGTACTCAACACATACTTCTGGGAAGGATGCTGCACACCAATGAAACTGCAGTTCTGGACCTGGTGCCTGGGAACCATCCATAAATTATGCTAGGATGAGAAGATGGGAGGGAAAGTTTTAAGATCTGACCCTTGAAGACATGGCGATATGAAGAGTAGAAACCAACATATGAGTAGATAAAAATAAACCTACTCGACACCAGCCTATGAGAGTGTGATGATCATTTTCAGTCCAGTAACACGGGCAGAGGTTTTCATCTCTGGCAGCCTCCAGAAGGTGAGATTTAATTGCTTTGGGGTCAGAGAGCTGAGTATCAGGACTGCTTAAAACTCTTTTGGTGATTCAAGGTACAGCTAAGTTGAGAATCATTACTTAATTCCCTCATCACAGATGCTTAAACTGATTAATTTGCAAACTACTTAGAGTAGAATAAAACATTCCATAATCAACCATTTAGAGATTCTCTTTCAATTATAAAATCTTGCTGCATTTAATAGGCAGAAAGGCATTCTCTCACCACAGAGCCAGGGAGATTGCCTGTGTGCTGCACAGTGATGTGATGGGGGAGGGGCACAGACACAGGTGCTATGATGACAAATGACAGCATCAAAAATCACAGGGTCTGTTGCTGTACTTTAGATCTGGAATGTCCCCCAAAGGCATGGATGTTGAAGGCTTGGTCCCTAGCCTGTGGTATGATTAGGAGATTTTGGAATTTTTAAGAGGTGGAGTCTATTGGGAGTAAATAAGATTTTTGGAGACACTCCCTAAAAGGGGCCTTGGGATTCTGGCATCCCTGTTTCTGTCTGTCTGTCTCCACACACACACCTTCTAATTCTCTCTCCTTCCTAGCTGCAATGAGATGCCATGAACTGAAGCTATAACTGACAAAGCTTTACTATATAGCTAAAGATGACCTGGAATTCACGGCAATCATTTTGCTTCATTCAGCCTCCCAAGTGCTGGGGTTATGGTCATGGGCCACCATACCTACCGTCCATTAAGTTGTGTATCTCGGGTATTTTGTCACAGTGGTATAAGGCTGAGCAACATAGCCACATGGAAGACCCTTAGAGTCCCTAGGTCACCACAGAAAGTGTTTAAACTTTTATGAGTAGGGCTGGGATAAATTTTCACTGCAGGAAGAGTCAGTTTTGATGCACTATGCCACACATTCTCAGTGTAGATGACTGTGATGGATAAATTTTGTTGTCAACTTGACCTCTTTAGTAATCTTGGGTGGGTCCCTGAGGATGTTTATAGGAAGGCAGTCCTCTCAGGGGACAGGATGTAAGGAGGCTCAGGGGAGCAAGAAACAAACATCCTTTTCTGGGAGAGTAGTGCAGGAGGGAAATTCCAGAGATTCAGGGAATAAACAAGTCTGGGTAAGGGTTGCAAGACCCCACTCTGAGGCTATATAAATGGAAAGAAACTCTCTCTTCCCCTACCTGTTTGCTATTGTGTGTTTAATGCTGGTGATGGTTTCTCTCTCTCTCTCTCTCTCTCTCTCTCTGCTTAGACTTATAAAAGGGGGCCATGCTCTTTTGCCATTATGGAACATCCTGTGGATCTATAACTTCAATAAATCCTTTCCTCCCCTAAACTGTGCCTAGTTTGGAGGTTCATCCCAGCAGTGTGTGGCTGACTATGACAATTACCCCTTGTCAGGTGGATGTTTGTTCACTCTGCCATGGCCACACATTCTGCTGCCACCCTTCCCACGGGCTGGTTCTACTGCCTCTACTCCTGCTTCTCATAACCTTCTGACTCCAGCAGCCATCTCCTTCATATCTTGGTCCAATGCTCCCCAACTCTGAGGGAGGGAAGTTGTGCACAGTAGCTTTCCCCAGCCTCATACATGGTTTCACTGTCTACAGGTTCAGTCAACTCTGGCGTGAAAACGCTACTCCATAAATAAACAGTTCATAAATTTTGAATTATATGTTGTCCTGAGTAGCAGGATGAAACCTTATGCCATCCCACTCTGTCTCAGGCAAGCTATGAATTATTCTTCTTCCCAGCAATCCACACTGTACGCACTCCCTGTGTGTTCATCACCAGCATACATCCAGTTAGCCTATGGACTAGACGGTAGAGGTTCCACAGTGCTTGTGCCTCAGTAACCATTACTTTACTGACTAACAGCCCCAGAGTACAAGGGTAGCATCACTGTTGATTCAGATGTGCCAATGAAAAGTCATAGAGTTGAGGCAGGAGGGTGGTGCAGAGAGTGAGGCCCAGAGGCCTTGTGCAAAGACTTAAAAATATTAGCATATGATACTCTCACTTTGGGTCAAAGAAAGTTCTTTTTTCAGATGGTGGTGAACCACTGGAGAGACTCAACACTCATTAAAGTCCTGAGAAGTTATAGTGTTCAGCACTAAGTGCAACATCTCTATCATACCCTGCAAGGCCCAGGGACCATTGTGGAAGAGGCAGCAGAAAGACTTTAACTAAAGGAAGGTGAGGACTGCTAGTAATATTGTCTTCCAGACACAAAGCAGCTGTGGCACTCATGACCTCTCCGTGCCTGATGCTGCTTACACAAGACCTACATTTCAGGAGGGTAAAGGATGACATCAAAGCAGAACAGTTGGAAAGAAGGGATTCAGTGGAGGGGAAGAGAGGAGAAGAGACAGAGGAAGGTGGTGGGAGGGGATCATGATCATGGATATTGTGCATATGTATAAAGGTTGTCAATAAAAAGTTAAAAAAATTAAAAATACAATAGGTTAAAAAATAAGCTTATGAAGAATAATGGTTGCAAAGAGGAAATCCAGAACCTCACACACATATCACCCTACCACCACCGCGACCATCAGTAAAAGACAGAGACACTCCAGAGTACCTAAGGGTGACCCTTGGCTCATTATAATACTGAAATGCACTCACTGGGTAGATTTAAGATGAGACATGTGCCACTCAAAATTACTGTTACCATATGTAACAAAACATAGATGGAAAAGCCCACATTATGCAAATGACTCAAAATTCACTTTTATGTCACAAAGATGTCTCAACTATTTGTACACCTGGGCCAGTTTGAGCTACTACATTTTATCTCTGCTCCAACCCACCTGCTCTGGCAACTTCCTTTCCCTTGGAAATTTCTTAATTCTACCTCTGCTTCTACTGTGACTGACCTCTGCTCAATTCCTTGTTAGGGGCATAGGAACCTGGGACCCCTCCAGAGGTGTCCACTGAAGCCCAGTCTCAGCTGTTATCCAAGTGCTTCTTTTAAGGGAACAGGAAAAGTAGTCTACTTAAAAAAGAAAATAACCTCATGCTGAATGTATTAGAGTTCTCTAGAGGAACGGAACCAATAGGATGGATTGTAGTAAAAAGGGGTTTTATTGGATTAGCTCATGGAGGACCACAGTAGCAGTCTTCAAGCCCAAGAGTCAAGGAACCTGCAGTTGATCCCCCACCCGGTCCGCGTGGCTGGATGCCTCAGCAGTCCCAATCCAGCACAGAAGGCCTAAAGGCTCCCTGGGGAGCCACTGGTCTTCAGTCCAGGCTGGAAGGCTGAGGAAGCTTCATTCCAATGCCAACAAAGGGGTAGATGAGCAGGATGGATGCACGTCCAAGACACGACAAGCACCAGCAGCCAGGCAGCTGAAGAGAGAGAGATTTCCTTCCCCTTTGTAAACCCTTTCCCTGACCTGTTTACTTCCTGAGTCTTGGGAATTTCCTTTCTGCACTGCCTTCCTAGGAATGGATGTTTGTTTCTAGCAAACATGACTTCTTAAGTCCCCTGAGCCTCCTTCCTCTCTTCAATTCAGATGAAATCTGCTACACAACACTCAAGATTACTGTGGATTGCTAACAGGTCAAGTTGACAACAAAACTTAGCCATCACACTGAGGTTGCTAAGATCTTCAGTAAAAAATTTCTCCATAAAATTTCGAAAGAAGAAAAAGAAATCCAAGTTTTGTTGTTGCATATTAAACTGAAAAAATTACAATTGGTGTAAAAGGGCTTAATTCATGCTGGGCAAGATACTAAATTAGAGAGATGAAACTATGTTCAGCCACCCACTAGGGTCTTGGAATGTTTTCACTACTGATGAGGTAGTTAGACAGGCTTGGAGGCCATTGAAGATGGACCCACTCTTCCAGTCAGCTTTGGACCCCACCTCCCCTTTCCCTGGAAAAGAGAGGAGGGTGGAGTTGTCAAAGCTTTGTTGAGGGAAAACTACTTTCTTTGAATCAAAAGAATAGAACCTGAATTTTACCTCAGGTCCCGGGTGGAGAAATCAGTAGATTATGGTTCCCTCCCTTAAGAGTTAATGCAAATGAGCCTGTGATCACCTGGCCAAAAGACCACCCTTCACCTTAAGACAGGCTAAGTAGCTGGAAGGAATAATCCTCCTCTTGATGAGTCGATGTACTTAAACCAGCAAAAGCCCCTCCCTCAATGCAGTTGCTTACAGATACTCCTGGCTGCCAAGCCTGACGCTTTTTCTGAGATCTAATTCAAAAGCATGACTTTCCCTTTTATCCACTTCTGTCTTTTCTATGGTTACCAGCCAAAAACCTTAGTATGTTGGCTGGCACTCTGGGTTTTTCTCACTGTTTTCTGAAGACCCCTCCCCCTGGCTAGGCTTTCTGGACACTCACTTAAAAGGCACAGCTTATCTCTTCCTATATCCACCTCTTTCTTCCCAGCATTTGCCAGATTTACAGCTTGCTCACCCTATTGCATTTTTCTCAAACACTAAAAAAGAAAAAAAAATTCTCCTTGAGCTTTCTTCTGAGTCCTCTCCCAAATTCCCCCATTGACAAGATTAAGAACCCACACAGCCTTGTGCTTGATTCAAAGATGCTACCAGCATTTTCCCTGCTTTAATATTCATTCTCTCTATTCATGCTGTCTTTCTTTCTGTCCATCTTTCTAGACTATGCAGTTTTTTCCTTTACAGAGTCTAAAGTACATAGAGTCTGGGTCTCTTTCTCTCTTCTTCCTCTGGCTTTCCCACTGAACAATACTTATTCATGCTTCACATTTAATAAATGATCAATAAATGTTTATTGAATGAACAAAAGTAGCACTAAATTGTTATGACAATACTTTGATTAACAGCAATCTTTTTGTGCTAAAAGGCAAGGCTTTATTCTTTGTTTAGTTAAAGGAAAACAAAACAGAAGGAGAAAACTGAAAAGGAGGGAGGAGGGAAGGAATCTTCAGTTGGCTACTGGTGATATTAACAGGCTTTGTACTCCGTGGAAATTCAGAGACCACACAGGTAGCTCATGAAGCTGAGGCTTGGCCAGCTCTCTCTTGGGTACCTTCACTGCCCTCCCTTTAAGTTAGTGATCATTTGTGGCTTCCAAAGAGGGGGGCCTTGATTGTCACCTCCCTCAGTTTATCCCCAGGAATCATCCTGGTGCCACGACTAGAGCTAGAGGCAAGCTCCATGGTGGAACTCCACTCTACTACTTATCAGGGATTGTTAGGATAATAAAGAGAACACAACAGGCCCTTGGCGGTCCTTCTCACTAGCAAGGCCCACAGCCTTTCTTGAATTCTTTAAGTGAGTTAGAACTGCTGTCTGCATTCAGAGTTCTCAACATAAACTTGTAAACTCAAAACCCTTACTCAGCAGGAAAGCGCATTAAAATAGCTTCTTTTTGCTCCCAGTGCAATAGTAGAAAGAAATTTCCATTTTTACCAGGTTTTCACTCTTCTAGTCTGGAACTATTTTAATGAACTGAATATCTAGGATCAAAGGCTGCCCAGATGGCCAGAAGACGATTGTGACAGGCAAGAAGGAAGCCAGGGATGATTGGAGGAAAAAGGAAAGAAAGTTGACAAATGCAGTATGCTTCAGGCGGGATCCTGGAGAATAATTATATTTTCAACAAACGGAATGCACTTCCCTGCAGAGGCAGACCTTGGCGGTTGGGCATTAAAATCTTTATCTTCACCAAATCCTGACAAAATTCTGACAGGGAGAGATGAAAATAAGACCACTGCAGCTTCACCCGCCCCTTCACAACAAAGCAATTTGTTATAACTGCCTTCAAAGAGGCAGCCTTAGCTCGGAGCAATTTTAGGCAAATGAGCAGTCCTTAAAATGAAAAAAGCACATGGAGTCCAAACCCAACATATGAGAATAAATTTAGAGATGATCAGATTAGGTGAATAAAAGGCTAGATGGCTTCATTACAACCATCAATTACACAAATGATTTGCATGCTAAGCAAAAGTGATTTCAATTGCTCTTTGGTAGAAACAAAGTAAGTGGGTTTATTCAGTACATACTTGGTACTGATAAATGTGTATTAAGCATAAAGCTAGGCAACATACTGCACCTCTGGAGCCCATAGTTCTCCAGAAGACAAGCACCAGTTCTAGTTGACCGTTTCCAGTCTGCTCAAGGCTCTAAGTGAACTCCCTTTGTACAACCTGCTATGGAGGTAAGCTAAGGTCAAAGTGAGGGGACCCATAAATAAGAACTTTGAGTCTTTGGATGCTCCATAAATTGTACTTCAAGCTAAGGAGATGGCTCAGTGGATAAAGCACTTGCTGGGCAGGCATGAGTGCTCAAGTTCAGAACCCCAGCACCCACGTAAAACTTCAGATGTCCTGGTAGCAGGCATTTGTCCTCCTAGCCACACCTGCAGGCAAGAAGGGAGATGAAACACTGGAAGCTCAGGGTCAGCTAGCCTGGTGAATAAACATGATGCCCAGAATCAAATGACACAGAAAGTGAGGATGACATCCAAAAGTTGTCCTCTGACCTCTACACATAAGCACATATTCACGCACAAAAATACTTATCACACACACACACACACACACACACACACACACACACACACACACACACACACACAGAGTGGTGATTTGAATGTAAATGTGCCCATAGCTTCAGGTGTTTGTGTTGGAGCTTTCTGCTTAATCCCCACCTGGTAGAGACTTTCGGAGGCAGAGCCCTTCTGGAGGAAGTGTGTCACCAGGGGCGGACTTTGGGATGGAGTCCAGCCCTGTGAGTTCAGAATCAGATTGTTCTTGCTGATCTCTCTTTCTTTGTCTCTTGTTCTTTCTCTTTCTCTCTTATGGATGCATATTGAAGCAAGCCAACTTCCTCTGCCATGATATAGCTTCCTCTGAAAACTGTAAGCATGAAATAAAATCTTTCCTCCCATAAGATCCTTCTGGCTGGGTGTTCAGTCCCAGCAATGAGAAGATAATTACAACAGAAAATTGCTATGGAGAAGTGGGGTTGTTGCTGAGATGAATCTGATCATGTGGTTTTGGTCTTTTGGAACATGTTTGTGTGAGGAATATGGAAGGTTTGGTAATTCGGACTGCAGAAGCCTTCTAATTCTATAAGCAGAGTTTGATGGACTTTTCTGGTGAGAGTTTGAACATGCTAAATGCAGAGAGAATTTTTGACCGAGGAGTCATGGCTTATGAACTTCCAGAGGAGAAGGAGAGATCTTTGTAGCTTGCTCTTTAAGGCCAAGCTTTAATCCCCATTGTATTTACCAATTTGGCTATACAGCCCACCTGGTACTGGTTTTAGAAATATGAGAAACTGAGAGAAGTGGGTCATAAATGGCACATGGTTCCAGGAGCAGCTAAAATGTGGCAATGTGAAGCAGGGTTGAAATCCTTTTATGGGGGACCCATAGTACCATTGTATGAAGCTATGAAGATGAACTGTGGGGTGTAAAAGAACCCCTAAAAATGGAAATGCCAGGTCTGTGGGATGGCCACCAAGGAAAGCTGCTAGCTCTGGTTTGGATAGATCTTCTAGGAGAACAAGCTGCAGAAAGCTGCTAGTCTTTTGAGCTAAAGGACTTCATCATGGGTCTCAGATGTGATATGGAACTGTAGATGTTTTATGTTCACTTAATGTTACCGATCTTGCCATGGTACAGTCTCTCCTTGTTATGCCTTCTTCTTGCAATAGGAATGTTTACTCTGTGCCATTACGTGTTGGAAGTATGTAATCTGCACTCTGTTTTACATGCTCACAGTTAAAGACTGTCTTGAATCTTATTGGAAGCTTTGAACTTCTGAACAGTGTTAAAATTGGTAAAAACTGGTGTGATGGTTAGGTTGTTGTCAACTTGACCTTTTTTATTTAATCTTGGGTGGGTCTCTGATGTTGTTCACAGGAAGACAGCCCTCTCAGTAGGGGGGCAGGATGCAAGGAAGCTCAGGGGAGCTAGAAACAGATATCCTTTCCTGGGAGGGTAATGCAAGAAGAAAATTCCAGAGATTGAGTCAACAACGCTGGGAAAGGGTGGCAAGACTCCACCCTAAGTCTATAGAAAGGGGGAGAAAAATCTCTCTCTTCCCCCTGCCTGTTTACTATTGTATGTGTGGTGCTAGTGATGCTTTTTCTCTCTGCTTGGACTGCGAAAAGGCGGATAGCTTCTTTTCGCATTATGGAGCTTTCCCTGGATCTGTAGCTTCAATAAACCCTTTCCTCCCATAACTGTGCCTGGTTTAGAGGTTAATCCCAGTGGCATGTGGCTGACTATGACAACTATGGAGAGTCTTCAAGTTGGACTGAGTACCTTTAGGATTGTAACATGGTCATGAGTCTATAGGAGCCAGGGGCAGAGTGTGGTGGTTTGAATGTAAATGTCTCCATAGCTTCAGGTGTGTGTGATTGAGCTTTCTATTTAGTCCCTACCTGGTTGAGTCTCTGAGAGGTGGAGCCTGGCTGGAGGAATTGTGTCACCAGGGCTAGACCTTGGGGTGAAGTTCAGCTTTGCATGTTCAGAGTCAGCTCATGTTTGCTATTCTCTCTGTCTCTGATATAGATGTATGAGGAGTGGGCCAGCTTCCTCTGCCATGACGTAGCTTCCCCTGGAAACTGTAAGCCTGAAATAAACCCTTTCCTCCCATGAGCTGCTTCTGGTTGAGTGTTGTGTCCCAGCAAAGAAGTAACTGCAATACACATATAACATAGACACACACACACCAAAAAATTTTTTTTATTTAATTTAAAAATTGCACTTGAATTCTTGAAAATTGGAAGCAAGGATTCTGGTCCTCTGCAAATCCCATCCCTTACAATCTAGCAAACACATTTTCTAAGGCCTAGACCTGAAATCTTTGTCACAGAGGCCCATGGGCAGAACACACCCATTTAGAACATGGCAGGAGCCATGCCTCCTCCCTGCCAGTCTAGCAGCTCAGAGGTCAGTGAGAGTGTTCAGGTCAGGTTGTGCTCTGCTCTGAATACCACAAAAACAATGGTGTTTCAGGTTGTGCCTTGCGCTGAAAGACCCATTTTATAAGCATTATCGGACTCTGTTTTGAATGCAAACACAGAAGCAGGATGACTTTGTACTTTCATTGGAATGTAAACACCACCATCTATCTATCCAGTACCAGCCATGAGGCACACATTGATAAATAACTTATTTCTGAAAGTAAAATGGGGACTCTATCAATTTATCACAGTGAACTAGGACCAAAGGAGTATGTAGATGTATTTTAATCATACTAGAAAAACCAGGCCTGAGAACATACCAAACACAACAGACAGAGGGAGAGGGTCAACACCTTCATCTGGACCCCATAAAGAGGATATTGAACACTGATTGTACTGTAGTGACAGCTCCCACTCACTGGTCATCTGACAGCAGAGGTAATCTAGAAAAGGCTATGGTCTGGGGAATCGTGATGATAGGTTTTAGTCAGAAACTAACACCTCTTCCCACTGGATTCCCTTTAGTTAGTAATCAGAAAACTGGCAGTTATGCATTTATTTTTCATTATTTTATATTAAAATCTATGTCAGGGGGTTGGGGGCATGGCTCAGTGATAGAGCATAATCTTAGCATGTGAATGACCCTGGGCTCAATTTCTGGCATAAAAACAATAAATAAATATATATTTAAAATAGAGGTATGATTGGACAGTTCTAGATTACCTCTTATGTCAACTGATAATGTAACATAATCCTAGAGAACAAGAGGTGTTTGGACATATTCCTCCCACTCACAGTAGTAAACAACCAGGTTCTATCTTTGAAGTCTTATCAGATATTTCAGGTAAGAGTAAAAAAACAAAGATATTCATGTTCTTCCAGAATCAGTATCCCCCAACAAACCATCATGGCCAAAACACCCACCATGGCCAGGTAGGTTTCTAATTGGAAGTATTTCAGTCTTACTTGGTTTTACTGTGGCATTTGGCAGGCTTTATATTTAGTGGATTTTTCCGATAATATTCTTTCTTGGTACTTTTTCTCTGCATTTCTTTTTAACTGCCTTTAATAACTTTGTTTTCCTGAAAAACTTCATAATTTGATATTGACATGGAGGTGAGTCATGAGTCTTTCTCATATTCTCCATCCGAACCCTGGGAGACTAGACTCCTCTCCACTGCCACTGAGACAGCCCACTGCTTATCACCATTCCAAGCTGTTTCCTGAGGCCCCTGTTCACTTTGAGCACTAGCTCTGAATCTCTCCTTTGATGATTGCAATGCTGGCGATGGAAACCTAGGACTTGTGCATGCTAGACAAGTCCTCTACAACTGAGCTACATCCCCAGCCTTCTACCAGGATGATCTGTAGGTACCACCACACTCAAGCAAAATGGAGTTATCCAGCTATATTTTGTAGATAAACACCTTAACCACTGAGCCATCTCACCAACCTCATCCAGCTATATTTTGACACAATTTGAGATCCAAATTAAAAACTGAACAGTCATTCAGGCATTGGATTTTATTTATTTATTTTGCAAAAGTGTCCAATGTATCCCCTTTTATTCAGCTGTGTATATCTGTAATCCCTGTACTTGGGAGCTGGATCCAATAGAAAAGGAGTTTAAGGTCAGTCTCAGCTACATAGGGAATTCAAGGCAAGTCTGGGATACATGAGATCCTGTCTGAAACAAGCAAGAAAACAATCAAGTAGACAAAACATATCCCCTTTTGAATACCCTCATTTCCACTGCCTTAAAGGAAGGAGAGCTGTGTTAGTTAGCGTCCCATCGCTGCAACAAATACTTGAGATAAATCAACCTGACAAGGGCAAAGGGTTGTATTGGATTATGATTTCAGAGGTTTGAATCCATGGTCACTTGGCTCTGTTGCTTTCGGCCTTCAGCAACACTGTAACTTAGGGAGGGAGCATGTGGTAGAATAAGGTGCTCACCTCATAGCAGTCAGGAAGTAATGAAAAGACATGAAGAGGCCAGGATCCTAATAGCACCTTTCATGGGCACTTCCTACCTTGCTTTCTAAACACCTCTCAAAGCCTCTATCACTATCACCTCCCAGTGTGTGGATCTCTTGGGACATGTAAGATCCAAACTAGAGCAGGAGATGCTATTTTGTGATTCTTGATGGTTCCTAACCCCAATCATCTGCAAGTTTCTTGAGTCCTAGGACAGAATCCTGGGGAGCACACAGTAGGGGTAACTTATCCATGTGATTCCAGGTAGTACATGTCATGTTTGGTATCTTGAATATGTTATCACATTTAATCCTAACTGCATCCCATATGGCTATGACTGTTAAACCCATTTACCCAGGGGAAACCACAGAGTCAGAGATGCTAAGTACCTTAGCTAAGGTGATACGGCTATAAGAAAGAGTGAGATCCAGTGTTTAACTGCTTTCAAACCTGCTCTCTTGAGGTTCCTGCCACTAACTCTCCTTCAATTTACCTGAAGATCCCCATGCTTTAAGCTCTGTCAATTGTTAGAGGTTGTGTTGGTCGTTTTTGTTGTTGTTGTTTTTTCAGAGGTAGGGTCTCACTCTTACTAAAGCTGACCTGGAATTTGCTATGTAGTCTAAAGATGGTCTCCAATTCACCGAGATCCTCCTCCCTCTGCCTCCCAAGTGCTGGGATTAAAGGCGTGCACCACCATGCCCAGCCTTGGCTTTGTGTTTTGAAACAGTATCTCATTAGTCTAGGTTGGCTTTGAACTTGGTGTGGAGCTAAGGATGAGCATAACTTTTAATTTATTTTTTATTTATTTGCAAGGAGAGAGGGGGGAGAGAATAGCTACACTAGGTCTTCTAGACATTGCAAACAAACTCTAGACTCATGCACCACTTTGTGTTTCTGGCTTTCCATGGGCACTGGGGAATCAAACCCAGGCCATCAGGCTTTGCAAGCAAGGGCCTTTAACCCCTGAGTCATCTCCCTGATGAAGGTATTTTTTTAATGCAATTTTTAAAGCAAATTTACAGAACTTCTTATACGTTTGGGTTTGGTCAAACTCAGGAATTCACATTTGCACAGCACCTCGAGGCCAGTTTGAGGTTTCTAAACCGGGCATCTAACAATATGCTTTGAGAAACCACTGGCTACTTCATGCATCATATCCTCATATCCATTTAGCATGTTCCCTGCAATGAGAATAGAATCATGCCCATATTCTCACTAAACGTTTAAGGACTCCCAGTTAGTTTCAAAATAAGGCCAAATTTCTAAGTCCGAGTGTGTGACCTTGCTGTGGTCACAGTCTTACTTCCCTGGTCTCCTCTCCTCACCTGCATTCTGCTCTTCAGCCAAGTGGAGCCAAAAGCTTACTCAGAGTCAGATCGCTGCTTTTTCATATCTTCCAGGCTTTGCACATGCCATGACTCTTATTTTGAGGTCAGTCATGACCTACTCTGCCGCTCCCTGGAGCTGGTAGTTCCTGCGTGGGACTCTTAACAGCAGGGCCATCCTTGGTCTCTGGATGTTTACATGGTGACAAATGTGTTTTTCAACTTATCTGTCTCTTACACATTATTAATGATAGAAAGTGACAATTCCTCTGTACCTTCCGGTTTAACACAGTCCCCCTACAAAGTAGAAGCTTCTCAAATACTAACTGAACCTTGAACGTAACCCTGTAAGCTCAACAACTTTATATTTACGTTTGAGCATTTTTTTTAATGTTAACAAACCCATCAATTCTTCTGGTATTTCACAGACACAAAATTTTTAGAGACAAAAAAAAAAAGGTATTTTGGAGGTAGTTTTATGATCCCCTCATTTTCAAGATGGGGAAATTTATATAAAGCAGAAGAATAATAACTTCCCCCAGGTCGACTTAGCCAGTTCAGTGGAGACTTGAAAGTTTCTTTCCCTGACCCAGTTCCCCTGCTTGTCATATCCAATTCCTCATTCTTCCTATATTCTGGTTGATGATTTATTTGAGCACCGACTCTGCCTGGGGCAGGACTGGAACAGATACATTATCTCAGCCTTGTATTTCTTCATCCTTTCTGTCGTCAGCACTTAAGGCCTTGAAACACTCTGGCTCTGTGCCAGATGCCAGAATTGCAAATATGAACGATGAGAGTTTCCAACTCGAGCAGCCTGGCAGGCTGGAAGAGACAACGGTTTAGAATGTACAATTACAATGTGGCCTCTCCAGTGATGGGTGCTCCTTGACATAGTGAACATTCTTGGGATCAAACCAGGAAGGGATAATATTGTATACACAGGACTAATGTCACTTCTCCCCTACACAGCGAAGTTGTAACGGGGTCAAAGAGTCATCAGGAAAAGGCTGATAAAACATACATGTGAGAAGGGAAGGCTTGTCTTTGCTCTGCTGTCATGCAAATTCCAGAAGGAAAGAATAGTAGTAATAGGAGGAGGAGGAGCTCCTGAGACTTTTACTGTTTCCTGACTCCAAGGAGAGAGTGGAGATTGTGGCTTCTGAGATTACAATTACTAACGCCTATGCCTGAAAAGTACTGGGAGCAAAGCAATAGAATTGATCTGTAATATTACATGTTCAGGATAGATTCATACTTGAATGTGTCTTAGGTTGTTAAAGATCCCTTGATGTAACTGTCATTAATAGTGAAACAAGGCCCAAATTGAAAACTCATCCATCGAAGGCTGTTTTGAGAGATAAAAGGTATTGGTGTTGGAGGACTGTCTCACCTGAGGCCCATGAGATGGAGACACACAGAAAGCCTGCACTCAGAAAAGAAAGCACTGCTGGGAGACACTGAGGCCTGGAAGAGCCTGGCGCTAGGAGCCAAGGAAGCTATGTGAAGAGAATTCAGCACCAGATGGACATTGGTACAAAGGGGACTTCTGGAGATGGAGCTGATCGGCTAGCAGGGGACTTGAAACTCCAGAGCACTCCACCCAGCGCAGCAGAGGCATGCCCTGGGGAATTGATTTCGACTTCATCAAACAGTCATCTCCTGACACAATCCTTCAAATGATTGGGGCTTAGAAAGATGCAGCAGGCCCAGTTTGGTGGTGCACCCCTTTAATCCCAGCACTGGAGAGGCAGAAGTAGGAGGATTGCTGTGAATTCGATACCAGTTTGAGACTACAGAGTGAATTCCAGGTCAGTCTGGGCTAGAACAAGACCTTACCTTGAAAAACCAAATTTTTAAAAAATGCAGTTAAAGGCTTTATATCTTAAAGCCTTACAGAATTCAGAAATAGGTTGTTGACTTTAGCTATAAAATCACCTGGAATGTTTCAACAGTTAGCCAGTAGACAGCTTCTTCTCAGGCATGACATGGGATGAGGCTTCGGGAAGTACACTGAAATCCCAGGACCATGTTCTCCTAGGAATGGGCTGGGGCTTGGTTGGAGGACATTCTGAGTGGAGAAGCCCAGAGTGAAAGCAAAAGCCCGATGGGATAGACTTGGATGTGGTCTACTTGTGACAGTCAGGTGTGTGTAGGGACCACCCCTCCCCTTCCAGCCCCTCCCCTTGAATGGGAGGTGTTTAGTTAGAGCTACAACCTAGGTGCTAAAACTGATTGGTCAAATATAAACCAATCAACTGTCTCTCTGACTCACCTGGGGAGGACTTAAAACTAGCTTCCCTAGAGGAAGTAGGCCCTCTCTTCCCCCACATGGCAATGGAGTAGGACTGCTGACCCAGGCCTCAGTGAGGTAAGGCCTGTACCCCTACCCCAGCTGATGGCTGGGGTAGGGGGGCAGGCTCCAGACCTTTTCTCTCATGAACCTCTCTTTCTCATAAAGGGAACTTTCTGCTATCTTTTCTTGGGCTGTTTATCTAACTAAATAATATAAGCTCTGTGAACTCTCTGACACGTGTTTTCCCCACACTGGTGGCAGGAAAACTCTATAACTTCCCACATGATAACTGGGAAATTTCCCCATCCAACTCCCCTTTTCCTAATCTACTAAATTAGAATAAATGTGTAATTAAAATTTAATTCTGTCCCTGTGT